>JANSTT010018037.1:0-58197 GCA_026745375.1 Platyura marginata | reverse complement strand
AATTATAGAGAATACAAAAATGAAGATTTCTTTCATAGACCGAAAAGTTGTACGACCTAGCGTTATGGCGCTGCAATTAATTTTATTGAATTTCTAGGGTTTTTAATCATTTACTTGAAAAGTATTTAGATTACGGAAAAAATTATTATTATAAGTGCACATACGGGTATATTATAATCGGCGTAGCCAATTTTTCCTTCCTTACTGGTTATTCCTTTTTGTGGGGAATTCCATAAAAATTCAATATCTTTGGAAAATAGGTAGTTACCTATTCTTTCTTTACTTAAAAATAATTCATAATGAAGAATTTGTCAAAAGAAAACAACAATAAAGAAAACATAGCCTAAGAAAAGGGTCATATTAAAAGACCATAATAACGGTGATCATATCTCTCGTTAGTAATTCGTCATATGAAATCGGATTGATCGACACTATTCGTACAACTCGGCTAAAACTGATACGTCAGAGCAAAATATATTCTTTATAAGAACGAACAATCAACCAAAATAAAATTCAACTTTGTTTGTACATATGTATAAGTGTGGTTTATGCATGATGAGTTTGTGTAAATATTACACACAGCTTCAATAATGTTAGTGTGGAAGCTTTCAAATAATTGAATTCGTGCTAGTGTTACCCTAAGTGTACAAATGACATTGCCATACTATAATAACTCAATATACAATGCTTGTACCTAAAATGTTGTCCATATTGTTCAAAAGGATTTAAGCGTAAACGTGAATTGGAGGATCATGTTAGAATACATACCGGTGAAAAACCGTTTGTTTGTGAAAAGTGTCCAAAAAGATTTTCTTCGCATAAGTCCTTGGTTGGACATAAAGCATGTCACTCAGAAATTCGTTCGTACGCTTGTACAATTTGCGCGAAACGTTATAAACGGTTAGGTCAGCTTCAAAGGCACATACTAATTCATAGTGGAGCTAAGCCACATAGCTGTGAATTGTGTGGCAACGCATTTGCATTTCGAAGTAGATTAACAAATCACCTGCTAACCCATTCGATAGAAAGACCCTATTCGTGTCATATATGTTTAAAGTCATTTGTGCGAAAATATACTTTACAATTGCACATTACAACCCACGCTGGCAACAAATTAGAATGCAACATATGCTCGAAATGGTTTGCTAATGCTACCATTTTAAAAAAACATTTATTCACTCATACAGGTGAACGGCCATATTCGTGTGACGTTTGTTCAAAGACATTTGGTAAAAAAGATGGATTAACAGCCCATATAACAATTCATTCAAATGTGAAACCCTACATATGTGATATATGTCAAAATGGATATGGCAACTTACATAATTTTAATTCGCATATGTTAAAACATCTAAATATCGAATATCCCTGTAAGGTGTGTGGTAGAATATTTAAGCGGGATTATTGTGTAACAAAACATATGGCAGATGTTCATGCTATTAGGAAAATCTAGAGAAATTATCAAGATTAAAAAAAAAGATTCTAAAAACTATTGTGAACAGCTCACCCACATTACTGAATGAAACTCGTGTTGAACGTTGAATATTCATACAGATCCATTTTCGTTTTAACTTTAAGGTGTCCATGTCCATTTAAATCTTAAATATAAATTAGTATGTGTGTGTGTCTATCAGCCTTTTACTACTTCCTTTTCTTTTACTTCCAGATGGCATCTACTCAATTTATAAAAACTGAAAAGGAGATCAATATTGATGATTACGACCATTCAAACGAATCCAGCGTGGATTATGCATACAATGAAAATACCATTAGTGACAAATCTCGTAAAAATGCGGAACAATTACAGTCATCAGAGATTATCCCTCCACAAAATCCAAATACTATTAACTTAGAAATAGATACTTTGGAACAAAATCCTAGTGACAAACAAGATTTAATAAATACACCCCACAAATGTAGATTATGCGAGCAATCATTTGCTAACATGAACAGTCTTGGACATCATATGTCATCGGATCATTATCTGTACCTACATTGGTGTCCACACTGTTCAAAAGGATTTAAGCGTAAACGTAATTTGGAGGATCATGTTAGAATACATACTGGTGAAAAACCGTTTGTTTGTAAAATGTGTCCAAAAAGATTTCCTTCGTATAAGGCCTTGGAAGGACATAAAGCATGTCACTCAGAAATTCGTTCGTACACTTGTACAATTTGCAACAAAAGTTATAAATGGTTGTGTCAGCTTAAACGGCACATAATAATCCATAGTGGAGCTAAACCACATAGCTGTGAATTGTGCGGCAAAGCATTTGCATTTCGAAGTAGATTAACGAATCATCTGCTAACCCATACGATAGAAAGACCCCATTCGTGTCATATATGTTTAAAGTCATTTGTGCGAAAATATACTTTACAATTGCACATTACAACCCACGCTGGCAACAAATTTGAATGCAACATATGCTCGAAATGGTTTGCTAATGCTACCATTTTAAAAGATCATTTATTCACTCATACAGGTGAACGGCCATATTCGTGTGACGTTTGTTCAAAGACATTTTGTAAAAAAAATAGATTAACAGCTCATCGAACAATTCATTCAAATGTGAAACCCTACCTATGTGAAATATGTCAAAATGGATATTCCAGCTTAAATATTTTAAAATCGCATATGTTAAAACATCGTAATATCAAATATCCTTGTAACGTGTGTGGTAAAACATTTAAACGGGATTATAGTGTGACAAAACATATGCGAGATATCCATGCTATTAGGAAAATCTAGAGAAATTATCAAGATTATATTAGTTGTATATATATAAGGACTAAATAGTTTGACTACTTGTTTGGATAATCAAAATCGATAATTTTGTAGAAATTGCTAAATTTGTATTTAATTGTAATAATTTTTAAATAATCTTACAAACATCATACTATAAAAAAAAATTACTTTTAACTAATTAAAGTGGGTATTCCTTATTTGACTCGAGGTGACTGGAGTCAAGTCTGGATAATTTTTAGTCATCTTAGACTCAGCTATTTTGAACCAAGTTAACTGAACCAATCAGAATGAGTCACATCAAGTCAAATAACGAAAACCTCTAAATCTAATATTATATATATATATAATTAGCTAATAAATCACATATCTATGTGAAAGAGTCTAAAAACTATCGTGAATAGCTCACGCATATTACTGAATCAAAAGTCGTATAGAACGTTGAATATTCATACAGATCCATTTTCGTTTAATGTGTCCATGTCATTTAAATCCTAAATATAAATTAGCATGTGTGTTTAAATGTCTATTAGCCTTTTACTACTTCTACATTACATTTATTTTACTTCCAGATGGAATCTACTCAATTTATAAAATCTGAACCAGAGCTCATTATTGATGATTACGACTGTTTAAACGAATCCAGCGTGGATTTAATTGAATCCACGGAATCTACTCAATTTATAAAATCTGAACCAGAGCTCATTATTGATGATTGCCACAGTATGCACGAATCTAGCGTGGATTATCCATACAATGAAAATACCATCAGTGAGCTATCTCAAAAAAATGAGGAACAATTACAGTCATCAAAGATTATCCTTGCACAAAATCCCAGTGACAAACAAGATTTAATCAAAACACTCCACAAATGTAGATTATGCGAACAATCATTCACTAACATGAATATATTTCGACGTCATATGTCATCGGATCATGACTTGAACCTAAAATGGTGTCCAAACTGTTCAAAAGGATTTAAGTGTAATCGTGATTTGGCGATTCATGTTAGAACACATACTAGTGAAAAACCGTTTGTTTGTGAAAAGTGTCCAAAAAGATTTTCTTCGCGTATGTCCTTGAGGTACCATCAAGCATATCACTCAGATATTCGTTCACACGCTTGTACAATTTGTACCGAAACTTATACACACATTAGTCTGTATAAACAGCACTCAAAAGTCCATATTGGAGTTAGGCTACATGTCTGTCAATTATGCGACAAAGTATTTCCATCACGTAGCATGTTATCAAATCACCAGTTAACCCATAAGGTAAAAAAAGCCCATGCGTGTCATATATGTTCAAAACCATTTCAACGAAAAGTTGCTTTACAAGTTCATATGACAACACACTATGACAACAAATTTGAATGTAATGTATGCTCGAAACGGTTTCGTAATCCTATCAATTTAAAAGAACATTTATTCTGTCATACAGGTGAACGGCCATATTCGTGTGACGTTTGTTCAAAGACATTTGGTAAAAAAGGTGAATTAACAGCCCATATAACAATTCATTCAAATGTGAAACCCTACATATGTGATATATGTCAAAATGGATATGGCAACTTACATAATTTTAATTCGCATATGTTAAAACATCTAAATATCGAATATCCCTGTAAGGTGTGTGGTAGAATATTTAAGCGGGATTATTGTGTAACAAAACATATGGCAGGTGTTCATGCTATTAGGGAAGTCTAGAGAAATTATCAAGATTATATTAGTTTTATATTGATGGCTTATATACAATATTCGATAACTCATTTTTATCAATTTTTTTTTATTGCATACAATTGATGTTTATGCAACCCTGCATACCTATGATAAAATTATCACAAAAAGTTTGTTTTAAAAATTTGGCTTTTTTTTAAATTTTTCACCATTTTTTCACCAATACGCTATACAAAAAAGTTTTTACTGTCTCCTGAAAAATACATAAAATGAGTTAGCGGGTATTGTATATAAGCCATCGATATATAAAAACTAAATAGTATGCGTCTTTGCAGCACAATGAACAAAACCGATAATTTTCTAGAAATTGCAAAATTTTTATTTAATTGAAATAATTGTGAAATAATCTCACGAACATCATACTATAAAAAAAAATTAAACTAATTAGGTGGATGTTTGTTATTTGACTCGAGGTGCTTTGGTTCAAGTCTGGATAATTTTTAGTCATCTTAGATTCAGCTATTTTGAACCAAGTTAACTGAACCAATCAAAATAAGTCACATCAATTCAAATAACGAACAAAACCTCTAAATCTAATATTTGTGACTTTTTCTTCAACACCACTCCACATCCCACATGCCTATGTGAAAGTGTCTAAAAACTATATCGTGAACAGCCCTCACGCACATTACCAAATCAAACTCGTAAACATTGAATTTGTATACAGATCCATATCCGTTTTAATGTGTCCATGTCCATTTAAAATATTAATATGTGTGTGTGTGTGTGTGTCTATCAGTCTTTTACTACTTCCTTTTCTTTTACTTCCAGATGGAAAATACTCAATTTATAAAATCTGAACAGGAGCTCGATATTGACGATTACGACAATATGAATAATGAATCCAACGAGAATTACGGATGGTTTGCGAACAATGAGCTATCGATTAAGAATGAGAAGGAATTGTCATCATCAGAAATTATCGTTGCTCAAGTTTCAAAAACGGTTAAAATTGAAACTAAATCACTGATAGCAAATACAAGTGGAAAACAACGATTTTTGAAACCTTACAAATGTGATATTTGCGAACGGTTATTTGCTAATTTACATTGCATTCGAAGTCATATGTCAGTTCATAAAACAAACAAATGTTATCCATACTGTTCAAAAGAATTGAAGCAAAAAAGTATTTTTGAGCATCATGTGAGAAAGCATACGGGTGAAAAACCATTTCATTGTGAAATTTGTTCAAAACGTTTTTATTTGAAGGCGGCTTTAAATAGCCACAAAATTAGTCACTCAAACGTTCGATTGTACATCTGTGATATTTGTACGAAAAGTTATAGATACATAACCCAGTTGAAGCGGCACATTGTAATGCATAGCGGTAATAAACCATATTCTTGTCAACTATGCGAAAAAGCATTTGCATTTCGAAACAGGCTAAAAAATCACATGTTAACCCATACGGTAGAACGACCACATTCTTGTCATATATGTTTAAAGACATTTGCACAAAAAACCACTTTACAGTCACATATTATCTCGCACACTGGTGAAAAATCATTAAAATGTAAAATATGCTCGAAACGGTTTGCTCGTCTTTCCAGTTTAAATGTTCATATGCTCATTCACACTGGCGAACGAGCTTATTCGTGCACTATTTGTTCAAAGTCATTTTTATCGAAAGCAATTTTAGCCGTACATCAATCAATTCATTCAAATGTGAAACCATTCCAATGTGACATATGCTCAAAAACATTTATTCATAAAAATTATCTAAGATCACACATGGAACGGCATATTAATATAAGATATCCGTGCACGATGTGCGATAAAACGCTCAAACGAAAAGGTAGCCTAAGAACGCATATGTTTTATGTTCATACAAATGAAAAACCATATAAATGCGATCAATGTCCGATGACATTTCATTCATCAATTGAAATTAAAAAACATTCCAGTGTACATAGTAATGCTAAACCTTATGTTTGCGCATATTGCTCTAAGCAATTTAAGGTGGCAAGAAGCCTGCGAACTCATACGTATATTCATACGGGTCAGACACCATTTCCCTGTACGGTATGTTCGAAAGCATTTACGCGATCTCGCACATTAAAGGGACATATGTTGACGCATACCGGTGAAAAACCACACGTGTGTAACGTATGCTCGAAAACATTCTCATTAAAAATGTATTTGAAGGAGCACATGTATTCGCATGAAAATTTGGATTTTGTTTGTGAGCTATGTTCGAAAACGTTTCATTCTCGTAGATATATAAAGGCACATATAAAGAAGCATTCGTTTCAAATACTTAGTCAAAAATTAGATATATAAAGAAGCAACCATTTTCGGATGGAAGAATTTATTCATTATTATTGTAATTTTTATTTTTAAAGCGTAAATATCATTCTCAAACAAAGATTTTTTTTACATATAAATCGTGTAGAGATTTTTACTACTAATTGAGACCAAATACTAAAATTATAGTCCGAAGCAGTTAGATGTTGTGTGGTGAATATTAATTATAATATGTAGTCGGTGCAACTTTGAATAGATGGTAATGAAAGGCTCTACAGTATTCCTCCCTTTTTCTCCAGTCAATCGTGCCTACGTTTTTGTTATAAACATTTTTTATCAAACAATTCATATATCAATTAGGTATACTAATTCATAATCTACATAACCTTTCGACCCCCTCACATACAAGTTTTTTCTTTTTTTTTGTTAAGAAAAATGTTTCTACCAGCAAATAACAAGATTTTGAAAAAAAAATTGGAGGCATTTTCTCACAATTCTTACATAAATTTGGAAAAAAAATTGTGAATACAAAAAATTTTTGGCTCATTTTGTCATAAATTCTAATGGGTGGAAACTATACGTGTGTCCTTTCAAATGGCAGCCTTTTTTTCTATATTATCTTACACAAATCATCTGTAATGTCCCTGCCTCCTGAGACAGCACGTATAAATTTAAACACTAAATAAACTCAATTTTCTATTTTATTGTATTCACTTAATTTCTTATACTAAAGGGAAGGGTAAGTAAATCACGTGACATATCTGTGCCGTGGATATCCTTCCGATATATAAGTTCCATGTGACCATTAATATTGTAATTGTTGTATAGATGTTATATATAGTAGATGTTATAATGTTGTGTTGAATATATGTATGTCGGGTCCTAATCACTTGGGCCTCTACTGTAATTGTTAAAATAAATAACCTAAATATGATTAACTAAGGTTAGTCTAGATCTTGGACAATAAAATATAAACAGGACAGATCATACCGTATATCTCCCATGAAATTAAACTCGCACACAACATCGGGTGCAACTGTATGGGGGGATGAAAATTCGCCATTTTACACCTTGCAACCTTCATCGAACGAGTCCCAACGAGGCAAACCGACTCTCTTAAATTGTTAAGAGAGATTATTTTTTTCGAATTTTATAACAAAGGCGTCTCATTAAATATTTTGTGTCTTTTTTTTTTGTTTTTATACCCGTATGATGTTACTCAAGGGTATTATAACTTTGGTACGCAGTTTGTAATGCCCCTTAATACTCAACGTAGAAAAAAATCTTCAACACCATTGTTTTTCTCGTGAAATTCTAAGTCGCAATATGCATGTTCGTCCGTCTGTACGTGATCAAGATTCCGGCCAAACGGCTGAAGCTAGAAAGCTGAAATTTTGACAGTTTGTTATGTTGTTCTAGAGTAAGATCTCTATTGTTTTTGGAGCAAATCGGACAAAATATAGGGGAGGCTGTGGTACAGTGTACACCTAATTTTGATGTAAACCATTCATTTACTCGAAAAGTAGTCTAAATGTAGAAAAAATGAATATAACAACAATTATAGAGGATACAAAAATGAAGATTTCTTTCATAGACCAAAAAGTTCCACAACCTACCGTTATGGCACTACAATCAATTTTATTCAATTTCTAGGGTTTTTAATCATTTACTCGAAAAGTATTTAGAGTACGGAAAAAATGAATATAATGAAAATGATAGAGAATAAAAAATTGAAGATTTTATTCATGGACTAAAAAGTTCTACGAAATACCGTTATGGCGCTGCAATCAATCCTTTGTCAATTCTAGGGTTTTTAATCATTTATATTCAATTTGCCCAATTATATTTATTGGACAGACAAAATAGACACGTACAAAGTTGTAAATAATAAACAAGTACGCATACGGGTATATTTTAATTGGCGTAGCCAATTTTTCCTTCTTTACTGGTTTTTATACGATTTTAAGTAATTTTGAACTGTTGGGATTACAATAATTTATAAATTTGTAGATTTTCACGACAAGGAGATAATAAAAATGTTCTCCTGCCTCTGCACAACTTCTCTTTTAAGAGAAATAACGACGGCAATTTTTCAGCTTGCACTTTTTGAATGAATCATAATTTTTCTATCATTTGTTATGTCCTGTGTATATTATATAGTCTAAGATCTAAATAGAACTCTTATATATGGTGTACGAAGAAAAATACGAGTAAACGAAGAATAACGAAGTTAGTTTAAAATAATGGGTGTTTTTATTATATATGGAAGTAAATCCCATGTGTATCTTGAGAATAGTTATGTTGGATGTTGGATGTTCGTTGTATTAAATGTTGTATTAATATCTTGTAAATGTGGTATCCTTTGTTAATTCTCTTTAAATATTGTACTTAAGTTGTTTAAATATTAATAATCTTAATATAAGCGCGAGCGTCCGCACTACTCGCCGGTTCGTACAGCTCTCTCTCGATCTCCTTCATTTCCAATTCGTTCATCTCGTTGGCCGTTCCCTTGCTTTGCTCAACGAACTCGAGCTTAGCAATCGATGACGAAAGGATATTTTATTCGGAATATAGATAGGAACAGATTTATACTTAGATTTAATACATAAGTATAGACATAATGCTAACATACAATTGTAGCGCCCGAGAGGGACGTTACAGTACTAATTTATAATAGACATATCCTTATACTGGCTCCTTTTTCTTTTAGATGGATTATCCCCAATTTATAAAATCTGAGCAGGAGCTCGATATTGACGATTGCGACAATATGAACATATCTCACATGGATTATGAATGCCTTGAGAACAGAAACAATGAGCTTAAAAATGAAAAGCAATTGCCATCAGCAGAACATGGTATTGCTCAAGATCCACACATCCTTGGGAACCAACAATTAATAGAAAAATCTTATAAATGTGCCATATGTGAACGGCAATTCACTTCTTTAGATTTAATTCGAAGACATATGCCTTCACATAGTATAAAGAAATATTGTCCATACTGTTCGAAAGAATTTAAGCAAAAATATTTTTTGGATATTCATATCAGGCAACATACCGGTGAAAGACCATTTCATTGTGAAATTTGTTCGAAACGATTTAATTCGAAACAATCGTTAATCTTCCATAAAATAAATCACAGTGATGCCCGACCATATGTATGTAGAATTTGTAATAAAAGTTTTAAATGGGAGGATCATCTGACAAAGCACTTAATAATCCATAGCGGAATTAAACCATATGCCTGTGAACTGTGTGGAAAAGTATTTGCATTTCGTTACAAGTTAACAATACACATGTTAACGCATAGTGCGAAAAGACCCCATTCATGTCATATATGTTCGAAATCATTTGCGCGAAAATGTACATTACAATTGCACATTAAAACTCACTCTAAAAAAAAATTGGTTGAATGCAAATTATGTTCGAAATGGTTTGTTCGTCTAGCCAATTTAAAACTTCATATGGCCATTCATACCGGCGAACGATCATATTCGTGTGATATTTGTTCGAAATCATTTGTAGCTAAAAATTATTTAACCGTCCATCGAGCAATTCATTTAAATGTAAAACCATACCAATGCGATGTATGTACGAAAAGATTTTCTAACAAAACTGCATTAAATCCACACATGGACGCTCATAGAAATATCAGATATAATTGTACGATGTGTACTAAATGGTTTAAGCGTAAAGATAGTTGCAATAAACATAAGAAACTTGTTCACGCCAATTCTAAATAATGTTCTTAGACATTTCTCTAAACACAGTTTTTAATATACTTTTTTAGTAATTAGGACGCGAGTGTTCTGTTATTGTTAGGAGGGAGGATGGAGTTGTCATTCGCGGCGGTCGCGTTATTTTGTGATAGGAAGGGGGGTTGTGGTTATGTTAGCATAGTAGTGACGTGCTGGAGTGTTTTCTCGTATAACATAAAATCTGTTTGAATACACCAGGCACGAAACGTGTAATTTTTGAAAACTGAAGTACTCACTTTTTTTTATAAACCACCATCGGAGAAGATACTTTTTGAGAATTTCTTTTCAAAAGGAATTTCAGTTAAACTTTTGGTTGCATGTAATTTTTTATTTTATTATATTTTCCTTTAGTCTTTTTCTCCATTTAAAAAAAAAAAGTTTCTTTATGGATGCACCCCATTCCATTGTTTATTAGGAGAATTTGTGCCTGATACATTACCTATATATATAATATATGATTACTAATTAAGGAAATCTAATTTTTTTTTGTTATATATAAAGCAAATGGCTTTAAATATTTAGTTAAAAATTAGTGTAAGAATTTTTTGTAAATATTTATTTTGTAAGTCATACAATTTAAGTAAAATAATTTCTTAAAACCCCACTACTTATACATATGTGAACGTTAAAGATTGACTTTTTAAAATACACAACATAAAGCCTTTCCAAATTTTTTAACGTGGATTTTATTTATGCCTACTGCGACACTATTTTTAAGCATTGACAATATTTTATAAACTACTATGGTCTGTATTAATAAACCATAAGTACATGCAATACTCATTTTTGCTTGCTTCGCTCACTGTACGAATTTCTAATATTTTATTTTCAGAATTGAATTGAATTGAAGTGAAGACGTGAAATAAAAATGATTGAATATCTCCTAATTAATGTGTAATTAGGACATTTTAACAATATTATTAATTTAAATAAAAAAGTTTTTTTTTTACTCATTACAACTCTTTCAAAAATATATTTAAAAAAAAATCACATTTCCAACAAAGAAATAGTGGAGGCCGCCCAGTTAGTTCAGTGAGTACGTTCAATATAAAAACGTTACGTAACTGCATGTTCGAACTTTGCATATCGCTGCTATGATATAAAATGCTACATGAAACTATGTTCACTATATTTTCGGATAGACACATCCTTAAACTACTTCCTTTTCTTTTACTTCCAGATGGAATATCCCCAATTTATAAAAACCGAAAAGGAGCTCGATATTGACGATTACGACCTAATCAATAATGAATCGAACGAGAATTACGGATGGTTTGCAAACAGTGAGCTATCGATTAAGAATGAGAAGCAATTGTCATCATCAGAAATTATTGTTGAGGCTCAAGTTCGAAAAACTGTAAATAGAAAAGTTAAAAAATTAAAACAAAGTGAATGCGGAAAACGACAACTAAAAAAATCGTTGTACAAATGTGACATATGCGAACGGTTATTCGCTAATTTAAGTTGCATCAGAAATCATATGCTAAGCCATAGAAAACTAAAATGTTGTCCATATTGTTCAAAAGAATTTAAGATCAGATACGTTTTTGAAAATCATGTGAGAACGCATACCGGCGAAAAACCATTCCAATGTGAAATTTGCTCAAAACGATTTTATTCGAAAACGTCATTAAATAACCATAAATTAAATCACGCAGACGTTCGATCCTATCTTTGTGATATTTGTAAGAAAAGCTATAATTTTATGGCGCAGATAAGAAGGCACATAATAGGGCATAGCGGCATTAAAGCGTATGCATGTAAAGTGTGTGGGAAATTATTTGCATTTCCGAACCTGTTAAGAAATCACACGTTAAGCCATGCAGTAGAAAGGCCACATTCGTGTCACATATGTTTAAAGACATTTGCGAAAAAAAGCCTTTTACAGTCACATTATACAACGCACACAGCACAAAAAACATTGGAATGTAAAATATGCTCGAAACGATTTGTTCGTCCGATAGGCCTTAAGAATCATTTAATCTCTCACTTAAACGAACGACCGTATCCGTGTAATCTTTGTTCGAAATCATTTGTAACTAGACGTAATTTAACCGTACATCAAATAGGTCATTCAAATGTGAAACCATTCCTATGCGATATTTGCTCTAAAACATTTTTTCACAGAAACACTTTAAAATCGCACATGGACGTCCATAGAAATATCCGCCATAATTGTACAAAGTGTCCGAGATCGTTTAAGCGAAAACTTGGTTTACGTAAACATATGCGATTTGTTCACACGGACACAACAACACACATTGAACTGTACAAATGTGATCAATGCCCTAAAACATTACGGTCTGAACATGATCTTAAAACACACAAATTTAATTGTCATAGTGATGAAAAACCCTTTCAATGTTCACAATGCTCAAGTGGATTTAAAAGGGCCGATCTGCTGCGAGATCATATCTATAGTCATACGGGTGAGAGACCCTTTCCATGTACGATATGCCCAAAAAAGTACATACGATCTGGAACACTAAAGTCACATATGCTAATGCATACCGGTGAGAAACCGCACAAATGTACCGAGTGCTCAAAAGCATTTTCCGAACGGAAAATTTTGAATGCACATATGAAGACGCACAGTGATTTACGATTAGAGTGTGAAATATGTTCGAAAGTGTTTCGACGTCATAGATATTTGAAACGGCACATCGAAGGTCATTCGCTTAATTTTATGAAGCAAAAAGAGAGATGTTCGAAGGGCATTGATGGGAATGCACCTTTTGCCTGCGATGTATGTTGGAAGGCGTTTCGTTCTCGTAGGTATATAAGGAGGCACATGGAAATTCATTCGATAAAAATTGTGAAGTAATAACAAAATGTAGAAATTACCTTTGTGAATAGAAGCTAATTTTTAAAGAAATGACTCCGTATAGATAGATTTTATATTGAATGTAATGAATGTGAAACTACAAATTAACAAATACTCATAATATAAAAATAATTACCTAATTGTGTACATTTTATTGGTTCTGTCAATCAATTATTTGGCCAAATTGCTTCGTAAGGTTTTTTTTTGTCGGACTACCAATAGAACAATAGAACAAAAATTCAAACTATAGCCACATAAGCAACCCGTTAAAACTGATAGACACTCTACTACTTTTGTTTTCTTTTCTTTTTTAGATGGATTTTCCACATCTTATAAAAATTGAAACAGAACTTCTTATTGACGATGCCAGTCAAGATAGTAAGGTTGGTTTAATACATGGATTTTCTATCAAAACTGAGGATCCATCGACATCGAATTATATTGTCCCAGAACCAGCAAATATTTATGTTAAAACTAATAGAAAACCCGATACGAAGAAATGTAAATTCTTAACGAAGAAACGTAAATTCTCAACGAAAAAACGTTCTATTGGCAAAAAACCTTACGAATGCGATGTATGTGGTCGATTTTTCTCTACCAAAATTCACTTAACTTCGCATATGTCAATTCACATAAAAAAATATCGCTGTACAAAATGTCCAAAAGCATTTAATCGTATATCACATTACAAAGTTCACTTATTAACGCATACCGGCGAGAGACCGTTTGTTTGTAAAATTTGCTCGAAAGCCTTTTCGTCAGTATCGAATTTAAATGGTCACATGATTTGTCACTTTGACACAAAACCGTTTCTATGTGAAGTGTGTAATATGCGATTTAAAAAAGCGCAACACTTGAAAGCACATTTGGTAAGACATTTAAATGAAAAAACCTATGCCTGTACTGAGTGTCCCAGTAAATTTACCTTTAATCATTCGCTGCGAAAACATATGCTAATTCATACGGGTGAAAAACCATATTTATGTGAAGTATGTCGAACGACATTTGCTCGATTAACCGATTTAAAATTTCACATGTGTATTCATAGTAAAGTGAAATCATATCACTGTACCATTTGTGAGAAATCATTTGTTCGGCCAAACAATTTGAAAGCGCATATGTTCTGTCATACCGATAAACGTCCATATGCCTGTACGAAATGTGAAAAATCATTTAAAAGTTTAGCATCGCTTAAAACACACGATTTGGTGCATATTAATAAAAAATCATATCTATGTGAAATTTGTTCGAAAATGTTTTTAAATTTATCCGCTTTAAAGTCGCACATAATAATCCATAGCAATGTCGAATATAAATGCGTCCTATGTTCGAAAAAATTTAAACGAAAACGAGGTCTTATTGATCATAGCTGCGAAACGAAAATAAAACCATACAAATGTGACATTTGTCCAGCATCATTTTCGAACCTGAATTCGATTAGGCAACATGAAAAAATCCACTTTGAATTGAAACGACACGTATGCACGTATTGTTCGAAAGCATTTCGATTAAGTAATCATCTTAAAGATCACATATACGGTCATACCGGTGAACGGCCATTTATTTGTAAATTATGTCCGAAAACGTATACGCGAGCCATTCGCCTAAAGTATCATATGTTAACGCACACTGGCATAAAGTCTCATGTTTGTGATATTTGTTCAAAAGCTTTTACACGTTCCACATACTTGAAAGAACATTTGCAAATTCATGAAAATGCAGAATTAACTTGTGACATATGTTCGAAAATTTTTCGTAGTCTTAGATATTTAAAAACGCACATGAAATTGCATTGCTGAGCAACATATAAACGATTGTTAACGATTCTCTAAAGCAGCGATTCCCAACCTTTTTTTTTACCCAATATACAACTCAATGCAATTAATATAAAAAAAATCATAGTTTATGTAAAATGTTAAATGTCAAATATTTTGCAGCATGGTTTACACTGCAGAATAAATGATGCAAAAAAAACTCAGTTCTTATTGATAATAGAAGTTTACAATATTATGTAACCAATTTTAATATTTAAAAAAAAGCATACACAAATTTAACTTGACGCTGCCCAATGTTAGTTGCATGTGATCCCAAATTGGGTCGCGACCTCTCATTTGGGAATCGCTGCTCTAAAGTATAATTTAATAATTTCTTGTAAATTGTTTGAAATTATTAGAATTATGTTTCTATTTTAGAAATTAGATTAAATATATTTTTTTAATAAAAAAGTAATAGATCTTAATTGTAATTCTAGTACATAATATTATTATACCACATATTATACCACCTATTGAATAAAAATGGTTAGTAATTCAATATGATTGTTTTATAAAGTTCGTTTACATGAGAGTTTTTGTTGTGCGTGAATTAAATTCAATTCAATTAAATTATGCAAGAGTGTAGTGTAGTCGTGTAAAGATTGTATTTGCCTGTATTCAAACAATTATATTGGGATGGTCCTGTCCTGTAACATAATTTATATTATACTTATTCAGGGCCATCTATAAATACATTATTATCCCGTATGATCGTAGCATTTAGGGTATTTATAATGTAGATATGGAATTTGTGACACACCAAGGTGATCTCATGAAATTTTACGTCAAAATATGTACATATGTCTGTCCGTGATCAAGATCCTGGCTTAACGGCTAGAGCCTTACAGCCTAGAGAGCTGCAATGTTGACAGTTTTATTAAGTACTTAAGTAGAGTAAGGTTTTTTGTATGTTTTTTGGAGGAAATCGAAAAAGGCATAAGAGAGATGGGGGTACTATGTGTGTACAAAATTTTGATATCGATTTGACCATCGATTTATTTAGATTTTCCTAATTTTTCCTTAGATTGTCGATAAAATTTTCTAAAAAAAAATACGGGACCATTTTTCGGAGAACTGTTTTTTTTTACAGTTAGATGCTTTGAATTTAAAATATTTGGATGACAGCTTTAGACATTTCCATAGAAGAAAACAGATCCGAAAACATCATATCAATAAAAGATTTCTTTAAAATCGGTCAATGTAGGATTGGTCTCGAGCCTATCCACAAATGAAAGCTGAGAAATGTACCAAATCAACGAGTTATAGATGTCTGGATTATCTACCGTCGTTTAGTATTTTTTTTTTTAAAACCAATTTTCAATTTTTTTGTTTGGAATTTTTAGCCATTTTCAGGAGTCAAATTCTGGTCACGGCAACGTATCTGCACATGAAATATGTATCAATGTGTTAAGCAATTTGTTTTAAAAAATGTTATCGGTTTTTAATTTTTAACGCTCTCGAGGTTGTGAGATAGGCATTTAGGCTGACGTTGAAATCTTTACAAATTGATTGAAAACGTTAAGACTAATTTTAAGGTGGAATTTATGGAATTCGAGGGAGAAAAAAAATGCTATGTTCAGATTTTTCCAATTTTCCCTTACACATCCTTAAGATTTTCGATACAATGTATATCTCCTAAACTAGGGGACAATTGTTCGGTTTATTTTTGTTTTATCAAATTGATACATAATGTTGGGTCCAGTGTATTAATAAATAAATTATAAATACATGCATCGTAGTAGATACATAAAACAATTTTTGTTTTCGAAACACGTCCTTATACTACTTCCTTTTTTTTTTTTTTTAGATGGAATATACTCAATACATAAAATCTGAAAAGGAGCTAGATATTGATGATGATGGCAAGGACATTATGAACCAATCCAATGAAGAATACGGATACTGTGAGATTAGTAAATGCGAATTATTTATTAAAAAGGACGAGGATATATCATCATCCGAAACTATTTTTGCACAAATTCCAAAAACTGTAAATACGAAAGATAAAAAACTAAAACAAAGTACATGTGGAAAAGAAAAATTGATAAAAAATTCTTACAAATGTGACATATGCGAACGAACATTCAATCATTTACATGCCATTAGAAACCATATGGCAATTCATAACAAAACGAAATGTTGCCCATATTGTTCGAAAGAGTTTAGGAGACGAAATCGTTTAGTTGTACATATTAGAATGCATACTGGTGAAAAACCTTTTCTTTGTGAAATTTGTTCGGATACGTTTATTTCGAAGGTATCCTTAAATAGACATAAATCGTGCCACTCAAACGTTCGATCGTATGTTTGTGAAATATGTAAAAAAAGTTTTAAACGTTTGGAAAATTTAAAAAAGCACATAATAATCCACAGCGGAATTAAATCACATATCTGTGAACTATGTAGTAAGGCATACACATTTCAGACTACGTTAAAAACGCACATGATGACGCATACTGGTGAAAGACCCCATTCATGTCATATATGTTCAAGATCATTTGTAACCCGATCAACATTAAAATCGCACATTCGAAGTCACACTGGCCGAAGGTCTTTTAAATGTGAAATATGCTCGAAATGGTTCATCAGACTTTACCATTTAAAAGTTCATTTAACTATTCACACAGGCGAACGACCATACTCGTGCGATGTTTGTTCGAAATCATTTTCGACAATATCAAGACTGAAATCACATCAAGCAATTCATTTGGATGAAAAACTATTTCTATGTGAAGTATGCACAAATAAATTTAGCAGTATGCTTAGGTTAAAATCCCATATGAAAGTACACAGTAACGTCATTTATACTTGTAAGATATGCGCTAAAAGTTTTAAGCGTAACATATCATTAAAACTACATATGCAATCTATACATGCTGATCTCAAACTGGCGCAACAATTCAAATGTGAACAATGTCCTCAGACGTTTTTCGTTGCAAAAACCTTAAAAGCTCATTTAAAAGTTCACAGTGATCATAGACCATATGTATGCCAATATTGCTCAAAAGGATTTAAAATCAGTAATCACTTAAAAGATCATATACATATTCATACCGGAGCGAGGCCATTTTCGTGTCGATTATGCTCAAAAGCATACACACGACCGACCCGATTAAAGTATCACATGCTAACGCATACCGGTGAAAAACCATACAAATGTACAGTGTGCTCAAAAGCATTCACTCAAAATACATATTTGAAAGAGCACATGGCTGTACATGAAAGCTCCGTGTTTGTTTGTGACATATGTCCGAAAACGTTTCGTGCTATTCGAAATTTAAAGTCACACATAAAAATGCATTCACTTCAAAAAAAATAAGATGAAAGGCTGGTGTAGGAGAACCAAACGTAAAAGTAGGCAATTTTGACAGTTTAACGTAATAACTGCGTAGTTTCACATTTTGGTTTGGGTGCTAAAGTGCGCTGTTAAAAAATTTATTTTTACTTTTTAATTAACATGTCCGTTCCATCGTGAATGTTGGCATGTTTTGAGATTATCTAATTAAGTTTCTTCTATACATGTTAGTTCTAATGTCAAAAATGAGCTTTCAAGTTTTTGAATATATTAATGAACATTTTTCACATCGTCGTTATTGATCGAATCCAAAAAAAAAATAAAAAAATTTCAAAGTCCACAAATCGCCATAATCGAAAAAATTATCAAAAATTTGTAAAGACAAATAAATAAATTAAAAAAAAACTAATGTAGAATTATGTAAATTCAATTTCAACAACCATTTTATCGATAGACAATCATGATTGATACCAGTTTTCTTCTTTTCTTTCTAGATGAATTTCGTGCCTCTCATTAAAATTGAAAAAGAGCTTCTTATTGACGATGTTACATGTGAAAATAGTAGCCATGGCTTAGTCTGTGGAATGTCCATCAAAACTGAGGACTTATTGACATCATCTAATCTGATTGTTCAAGACCCAGCTAAAGCATTTATTATTAAAACTGAACATACGCAGAAATCGTCAACGAAAAGACCAAAAAAACCAAAAAGACCGAAAAAACGAAAAATGTACAAATGTGAGATATGCAGTCGTTTACTTGTTAGCCTATCAAATATACGAATGCATATGTCAAAGCACAATAAATCGTACCATTGTACGATATGTTCAAAAGTATATCAACGCATTGATCAATACAATAATCACATTAGAATGCATACAGGCAAACGACCGTATGTGTGTAAGATTTGTTCAAAAGGATTTTCGGCGTCCAGTACATTACGTGGCCATATGATTTGTCATAATGATAGTAAACCGTTTCTGTGTGAATGTTGCATGAAAGGATACAAAATGTTATCTTCCTTGAAAACGCATATGCAAATGCACAGCAATGAAAAACGATACGCCTGTACGGAATGTCCGAAACGGTTTTCGTACCTTCAAGGTCTTCAGCAACATGTCATATCGCATTCCGGTTTGAAGCCGTATTTGTGTGACATATGCTTAAAATATTTTCAGCGATTTATTAATTTAAAAATTCACATGACCATTCATAGCAGTAACAAAACTGGCCATAAAAACTATCACTGCAAAATCTGTTCAAAATCGTTTACAAGACCGAACGGTCTGAAATATCATATGGGTACGCATGCGCATACGTGCACTGGTGAGAAAACATTCGATCGACCCAGGCATTCGTGTAACATTTGTTCGAAATCGTTTAAGGTTCGAAATTATTTATTGAAACATCAACTGGTCCATACCGGCAAAAGAATTAAGCAATATTTATGTGAGATATGTTCGAAAATGTTTACCGATCTGTGTTCATTGAAAACGCACCTAATCGTTCACAGTAATCTTAAATTTACATGTAACTTTTGTTCGAAAACATTTATTCGAAAACAAAGTATCGCCAATCATGCTTGTCTATCAAAAATAAAACCATACGAATGTCAACAATGCATAAAGAAATTTTCAACATCCGAAGGATTTAAGCGACATTTACATACACACACCAATGAACGACCACACGTTTGTACATACTGTTCGAAATCGTTTCGCTTGAGTACATACCTTAGAGATCATCTATACATTCATACCGGTGAACGGCCATTTGTCTGTAAGCTATGTCCGAAAACGTATTCGAGAGCTATTCGGCTAAAGTATCATATGGTTACGCATACCGGTGAGAAACCGTTTGAGTGTCATGTGTGTTTGAAAAAATTTAGCCTTAACAAATATTTAACGGAACACATATTGGAGGTTCATTATAGCAATAAGAATTATATGTGTGAAATATGTACGAAAACATTTCCCAGCCGTAGACAAATAAAGTACCATATGAATTCACATTTTGTTACGAAAAAATTGGCAAAGAAATAAAATATGTTGGCCGGCGGTTGGTTCGGATTCCCACTTTAAATTGTATAATAGAAAAATGAACTTATTCGTAATAAAACTGATTGCTCGCTCTTTAACCATTTTTTTTTTAAATGAATTAAATTTTTTTTTTATGAAAAAATAATTACACCTATCCCTCGATTTGCACGGTACTTTTAAATTTACTAAAAAAAAAACTTTTGTTTCTATTGTTTTATATTGAACGAACTCATATTGTATGTTGTGTCTCGATTTACACGGATTTGTCGTGGAACGGATGTAATATCTACCGTGCAAATCGAGGGATCGGTGTATGTATATTGAAAATTTATTACTTAACTTTGTCAAATTATTGTAGAAGCTTACACTTAACACATTATTCTACTACTTTATATAGGTCTAAGTATTATTATTATTAGCCCTAAGAAAACTACAAATATTATCAATACGAAAGCTTTTTTGTAGCAATAAGTTTAGTCAATAAATTATATTTTTAAAATTATCATTATTTATATTATTAGCTGCCTTTCCAAATCTAAAATTGTTTGGCTTTGTCTATACCAAATGGCCCACTTCATTACATTTTATTTAACATAACGATGGCCTAGTTTGATTAGAGGCTCAGCCCTTATTTTCTGAAAAATACGTTTTTATTTGCACTATCTGTTAATCTAATACTGCAGGCATATAATTCTGCTAAATATTGCTCAGTCGGTAATGTAGATTTGTGGGAATACAAATTTTCTTTTAAATAGTTTTTTGTCCCTCATGTAAAATTTTTTTTAAATATGGGTTAAGGCCATCGATAAATCTCACAAGTCATTGGTTGGTTGTCTTTGGAGGTTTCGGGTTCAAGACCGACTGATGTGGGGTGTAAGTAAAAATTTTTTTCTCTATGTTTATTTGAATCTGAGACCTGGTTGTTGAATTGTACTCTTATAAAAAAAAGCACGCTAATAACGGCATTATGTTAAAAATAACAATACTTAAAAAAAAATGTCGACCAAATAGCGAACATTTGAACGGTTTCCGTAAAAAGAACACATGCTACATTTCTACACAACAATTAAATATCAAAAAAAAATGTTAACTTTTATGGAGTCTTTTGAATTTTTGTTTTTAAAAATCGGTCAATAAATAACAAAATTTGATATGCCATTTTGTTTATGTTTCTATAGAATCCAAAAATCTATTTTTACCTTAGGAAATGAAACAAAATAAGGAGAAATGATTCGATTTCATCATCATAAGGTCGTTTGTCATTCTGAAAGAGAGAGCATAGGCCATCCACAAAATTCTCGTTCTCTTTCCAATTACCAAAGCCTTGGATTTGAGAAGGCATAAGGGGTCCAAATTTGGTCATGACTTAATTAGACGGATTTTTAAAATACGATTAAATGAATCTCTTGTATAATTAACATTTTGACCCATATTAGAAAGACTAACTCTTAATCTATGATCATAACGAATAATTTCTTGATATCAACGATCATTTACGGCTAAAAATATGGTAAATCTTTAAATTAAATAATGAAATATAGAAAATTTTTAATGATCCATAGAACATTATTAAGTACTTGTTCTATAGAATAGAAAGAAAGAAAAAAATAATGTAAAGTAACTTACCTATTGCTTGGATTTACTACGATGCTATTTTATTTTTATTTTCTTTTAGGATGGATCCGACGATAATCATAAAAACGGAAAAAGAGGTTGACATTGACGATTCGTACAACAATGGAACGTATTCCAACGAATACTGTACCTATGGAAATCATACATTCAATGGAATATCTGTCAAAACGGAAGATCCTCTAATGTTATCGGATATTATTATAAAACAGGACACTGAACAATACTTTAAACCGGGCAATAAAATGAAACCATACAAATGTGATATATGTGAGCGATTTTTTACCAATTTACCTCGGGTCAAATCGCATATGTCCGTGCATATAAAAAAATACTATTGCACAAAGTGTCCAAATGCATTTAGTCGTATAGATTACTATCGGACGCACATGAAACAACATAAAGATAAAAAACAATTCGAATGTGGGATCTGTTCAAAAGTGTTTATAACTCAATCGAGCCTAAACGCTCATTATACTGGCCATTTAGGTATTAAACCGTATCAATGCGATTTGTGTATGAAATCATTTAAATGGACGGTGTCGTTGAGATCGCACATGGTACGACACAGGGACGATAAAGAATTCATTTGTACGAAATGTTCGAAAGGATTCCTTTTCTCTCCACGATCGACACAGAATCCGGCTGAAATACCTGATTTGTGTAAAATGTGCTCAAAATTAGCAGCCAAATTAAAAATTAGAGCAGAGAAAAAAGTAATCAATTGTACAATATGCACAAAAACATTTACACGAATGCTGAGCTTAGCCCTTCACATGAGAACCCACAATGATAATGGCGATCGTAAATATTCGTGCAATATATGCATGAAATCATTTACAAATATAACCTATTTGGATGCACACCGTCGAGTGCACAAAGGTGAAAAACCATACTTATGCGAAGTATGCTCAAAGAAGTACTTAAGCCTAAGCACTTTAAAAACGCATATGGTTACGCATGGCGACCAATGGCATGGATGTGAATGTTGCTCGAAAGAATTTAAACGAAAACGTGGCCTTAAAGCTCATATGCGTTGTCATTCAAATCTGAAACCATACAAATGTGAAAATTGTTCGGCCAAATTTAACAGTTACGATGGATTGAAAAAACATTCACGTGTTCATAGTGATAGAAGACCGCATGTGTGTAAGTATTGTTCGAAAGGATTTAAAATTGTCAATCATCTAAAGGACCATTTATATATGCATACGGGCGAACGACCGTTTGCCTGTCAATTATGTCCGAAAGCCTATACACGAGCTATACGATTAAAATATCATATGTTAACGCATACCGGTGAAAAAAGTCATATATGCACCATATGTTCGAAGGCATTTAGTCAATCGAAATACTTAAAGGAGCATATGCAAATTCACGATAATCGAGATTTTCTCTGTGAATTGTGTGCGAAAACTTTTCGTGGTGCTCGATATTTAAAAACGCATATGAAAACACATACGCTGGATTTAGTGTATTTTTGCAATACCGAGATTCAGGAAAATGGAAATCGAACGTAAAATTACATTGAAATTGTTAAATCAACAAATATTTTTACATGTAATAAATTGAATTAATTTTTTTATTTTACTTTAAGAATTATAGGCTGAAGATATTTTATTGTAAAAGAAATTAAAGATTATAAAATATGAGAATTTTTGGTTTTTTTATTTTTAAATTCAATTTTAATGGAGGGTAGCGCTACGGAAATCAAAAAGATGGCACAAATAGCGCATCTTTCTCGGGTGCTAAATCAAAATACGAATATTTGTGCTAATATTTTCAGATGATCCATCCTGGTGGCCAATAATTATTTCGAGAGGTTCTAATCACAAATAAAACTAAAATCACATTTTAATTATCCATCAGCAGAATAATGCTGAATATGTAACAAAAACACTTTTGTTCATTTCGTTCTGACTTCTGACTTAAGATGCATTACATTAATTATATTATGTCTCACAATTCACAGTTATCTTTACGGATTTTCCTTCAAATTAAAACTTTCCACTTAATATAAACAGAGACCACCAACCGAAACGAGTTTTTTTTTTGTTTTTTATTTATACACAAACTGTTCGCTTGTAGTTAGTAAATAAGATTGCGTCAAAGAAGCCGCCCTTCTGCAACTCATAAATCTTAAATCAAAAACTCAGATATATTTTCCGAAATTTTTGTTTCACCATATGCTTTTAATTACTGTGTCGTCAACGATTTAAATTCCCCATGTCCATATGAATGTGACAAATTTATGAATGAGGAAGTCAAGTCGTTCCATAAATTTGTGGTTTGCGATTTTGAAATAATTCTCCATGAAATGACAACAACAAAAAAAAAAGAGATTTTTTTCCTTCTTTTTTTCATTGCAATCCAAAAATTCTTACACGTGGTATGCATAGACATAATTTTAACAGTGGCGGTCTTTTCGTGGCCAATTTGAAAATGTTCACACCATTAAAAATTATTTAAATAAAAATACGAATACAGTCACAAGTGGCAGTAGTTACAAAACGGTGTTTTAACAGTTTCAACATGTTATAATTACAAGTGGCAAGAGGCACCAAAATAGTTTACCCACACCCACAGTACCGTTACAATCGTGGTTATAGCACCTGTATTGTCACAATTTCGCATTTATCACCAAAGTTACAAAATGGTTTTTTTTTAAACGATCCATATTTAAAAAAAGGAAAATTGTTTTTATCGACAAAATTGCACTTAAATTGTTCGATCATTACTCGAGTAACCATTACCAAACTCCATTTTTATCAATTTTCAATCCTTTAACAACGATTCTGCTCAAAATTTCTTTTTAGTAAGTAATAGTTTTTACCACGTTTACATCCAGAGTTGAACCCTCGTTCAACTCGGGATGAATTATCATATAAACGCGAGTCGAGTCGAAACAGTTTTTAACTAGACTCTTCGAATCGACTCTACTTTTCTTACTGTGTTGAGTTAAAATGGTGTCATAATAAACGCGAGTTGAATTTCAACCTTGTTTCAACTCGATCCTAACTTAATCTTTCAACTCTGCATGTAAACGTGGTATTTGTTACTAATAAATGTCCATCGAACAGTAAACAGTACCAACATACAATTAAAAAAAATCCCATCGGTACGCCACTGCACACACACAAAATAAAGAGTCCTATCAGTATAAAATCAGTCCCATAATAATCATTAAAATATATGTAGCAAAGTCTCTGCTCTACTGGCTACATGTGGATTTAAAAAAAAAAAAAAACAAAAACTCGAGTAAAAAAGATCACAGATCTTCTTCATATGTTGGTCTCATAATTTTTATTCTCAATATGTTTTTTGTCTGGCATGTCATTACTAGCACATCATGTTAATTTGAGCTACTAATGATGATAATGTGCTTGCCGCTCTGCCTCTGCTATTACACACAGGAACATCACTGATAATTTCTTCATTATTTTCGGTTGATTTTTCAGTTGATCGAGAGATTCTGAAATAGTAGGATGTCAATTCGGTAGTAGTACACACGGCTTGTACGAGTGATCGATCCATACGGGAAAAGGATATTTTTGTTTTTTTTTTTTCATTCAAATTGTGATCGAGTGAATTTTTTCTACCACCGAAAACAATGAAATCGAAATTTATTAGATTATTGGTGATTGTGTGTTGTGTTGTACGATCAGCCAGATCACTTAGCTATAACGATCTCTACAGTTATTCAAATGAAGAAACGGATAAACTACCGCTGGGCGACGATAAATATGAATTTATCAAATTAGGAACACCAATACTGTTTTATAGTGAAACCTACGATCATATTTATGTAAGAGATGATAAAAGTTGTCGAAGATTTTTGCTATATTTATAGAAAAAAAATCTTTTGGACGATTTCAGTTTTTGTTAATGATCTTTGACTTTGATGGTGATATGAATGTTGGAATGATAGTTTTTTTTTTGGTGGTACCGGAAATAGAATCATTCTGATGTTATATATACATACAGTTTTAGATTTTTTTTGGAAAGGAAGTTTGCCAATCATTTAAGAAGAAGAAAATATAGAATTTGTAAATTTGGAGTTGCAGATAATAATTTAAGAATTATGAAGATCACAACGTTTGAGAAATACGCAAAATAGGTAGTCATGATCATGTTCCGATATAAAAAAATATTGGAGAGGGTCTGGGAAAATATAGTGAAGAACAAAAAGAATTAGTGTTCTGGGGTCTAATGTAGAAAATGCTTCAGTCTCTTTTAAACACTGCTACAGATTCTATTAAAAACCATGTGAAAATGCAGAGGGGGTGGTTTTTCCCTAAGGTAACCAGGTCCATAGGCAACTTTTTGCCCCTTTTAATATTTGTCCAATTTTTGTGTTGCACCGACAACTGAATTGAAATGGTAATTAAAAGCCTCTCCTTTTTTTCTCCTCTTGTGATGACATTCTCAATTGTGGTAGAATATATGGAAGATGACCTATACTGTTTTTAAGGTGGATCTCAAAACACCTGTTTTCCCAGATCAAGCACTGGACCGAGACTGAACCCAGAATGCCTCCCATTGAAATATTTATCTCAAAAAAATCTTCCAGGAACTTCCAGTGATTTGAATTTAGAATTTGCCGCATGACAGTTAGCAGTGATAAATGGAGCCGGCATAACAGGCTCACAAAAACCACCATACAAAAGAGAGGTGTAAGGTGTCTCTCAGAAATTCTATCATAATCGCCTTTATGCTGGAGTGTTTCTATTAAACTCTAATGTTACCTTAAGATCTCAAACTAATTATAGACATTGTCGGCAAAGTCATCATCGTCATCAGGTCATTTGTTCCGATATAAAAAAATATTGGAGAGGGTCTGGGAAAATATAGTGAAGAACAAAAAGAATTAGTGTTCTGGGGTCTAATGTAGAAAATGCTTCAGTCTCTTTTAAACACTGCTACAGATTCTATTAAAAACCATGTGAAAATGCAGAGGGGGTGGTTTTTCCCTAAGGTAACCAGGTCCATAGGCAACTTTTTGCCCCTTTTAATATTTGTCCAATTTTTGTGTTGCACCGACAACTGAATTGAAATGGTAATTAAAAGCCTCTCCTTTTTTTCTCCTCTTGTGATGACATTCTCAATTGTGGTAGAATATATGGAAGATGACCTATACTGTTTTTAAGGTGGATCTCAAAACACCTGTTTTCCCAGATCAAGCACTGGACCGAGACTGAACCCAGAATGCCTCCCATTGAAATATTTATCTCAAAAAAATCTTCCAGGAACTTCCAGTGATTTGAATTTAGAATTTGCCGCATGACAGTTAGCAGTGATAAATGGAGCCGGCATAACAGGCTCACAAAAACCACCATACAAAAGAGAGGTGTAAGGTGTCTCTCAGAAATTCTATCATAATCGCCTTTATGCTGGAGTGTTTCTATTAAACTCTAATGTTACCTTAAGATCTCAAACTAATTATAGACATTGTCGGCAAAG
This sequence comes from Platyura marginata, assembly GCA_026745375.1. Lineage (NCBI taxonomy): Eukaryota > Metazoa > Arthropoda > Insecta > Diptera > Keroplatidae > Platyura > Platyura marginata. The sequence continues at coordinate 30,650 of JANSTT010018037.1, read as the reverse complement.
TCATCATCGTCATCAGGTCATTTGTCGTTCCACGAGGAAACATAGCAAAAAAGTCCCCGTCGCGTAATGTTTGTTGAGGCGCCACGTTTTTCTGGGTCGTTCTCTTTTGCGAACACCTTATAGATTCCACTCTGCCGCTTCGCGTACAATGTCGAAGTGTTTGTCCGATTCCATTTTCTTCGACGAATCTGAGCGTTAATCTTCTCCATATTTGTGATTCTTCTTAGTTCTTCATTTCTAATCATCTTACACCTACTATACGCCGGAGTTTTGATGTTATTGTACTTGTTTCTCGCAGCCATATATAGTAAAATCGACAGACAGTATTAGTTCAGAATATCCTCAATTTTTCAGACATTTCTTAGCATTCCATATGCGTTTCTGGTTTTCTCGGTTCTCCTCGACACATCCGATTTTTCCCTCTCTTGTTATTATACTTCCAAGATAACAACATTCATCCACTTGTTCTGTATTTTGACCATCTCTATGGAGAGATTCTAGTTGGTTGCCGGCAAATGGATGAAAAAAGTTTTTTCTTCTCTAACTGGGACTCCAGTTCTATATGCCAATCGCTATCGATACAGATACAGATACAAATCAAAAATGTTGGCCTTAGTAAAGCATAATACGAGTATTCTGCGATAATTAGCGTAATTAAAAAATATTTTTTTACAATTCAAAAATGTATAATACATAAATGTACCAATAAAACTATTCAATCCATTGATATCACAAATAACACAAATAAAAAGGTCATTTCGTGTCAAATATTTCGCGCGGATAAGAAGCACCGCAATTTCTGTATAGAAAATGAGAGAAAGAGAGAGAGAGAGAGAGAAAAGTCTACTAATGGGTGGCGTTAACAAAAAAATTTTTTTTCTTTCTTATTCCATACACCATAACAACATCTCTCTTGATTAATTCACATAATATTTCCAGATAAACACCAATGGAATACTAACGTTTGGTGTTGAATTTCCACAATTCACCAATGTACCATTTCCATTGGAATATCCAGCAATAGCCCCATTCTATACAAATGTCGATACAACCGATGCAAATCAAACAACAACAATTTCATATTTTAAATCACACGATGTGGGTCTACTGCAAACGGCATCGAATTTAGTGAAATTTGGTTATTCGGATGCGTACGATTTTGAGGCACGATCGTTGTTTGTTGCAACGTGGGAGAATGTGGGATATTATTCGATGAAAAATGATCTACAGAATACATTTCAGGTAATTATTAGTTAATAAGTTGGTGGGGCCAAGGAAATCTTCGAAAAAAGACCAATTAACGAGAAGGAGTAAAAAATCTCAGTCTCGTTTACTGTTTGTAGAGCTAGATTTGTTTCTATCAATTTCACATCTCTTCTAAGGTTCTAGGACAAAATTCTTCTTTATAATTTTCATTAAAGCGAACAAAATCCCCCCTGGGACAAAATCCTTCCTGGACAAGGAGAATTCTTTCAGAGAAGATTTTGTCCGTCTTATAAAAAATTATCAGGAGGATCTGTTTATCCTCTTCGTCAAGGTCAGAAATTTGAGATATTTTTACACTAGGTCGCCATAATATGCAGTGACGAAGAGACATACGTCCAATTTCTATATCCGGAAAATGGACTAAATTGGTTACAGGCTGATATTGGTGAATCCGGTTTGCCAGATGTACGTGCACAGGCGGGATTTGTCTCGGAAGATGGACGATTTTTTGCACTAAAAGAATCCGGAACGAAAAATGTTTGTAAAAATGAAACGTTTTCAATATCTATCGATGTCCGATTATTATTCTTAGCCACCAAATCAATTTTTAGGCAAAATATTTAAATGAACACTCAAACTATGGTACACCAGGATCATGGATGTTCCGTGTTGGTCCATTAGGTTTCGAAGATACAATCGAGGAACCCGACTATTTACCACCGTATGACGATCTTTCCGATCAAATTTCCTGTTCAACGGTGGGAAAATTAAAATGTCACTCGGCCGCCATTTGTACGGATACAGCTAAAGGATTTTGTTGCACCTGCAACGAAGGATACTATGGAAATGGTTATAGTTGTTTAAAGAATGATGTACCAATACGGGTATCGGGCAAAGTAACCGGTTCCATTGAGAATCAACAAATTGCATCGCAACTGCAGTCGTACGTTGTAATGACAGACGGACGTTCATATACGGCAATAAGTCCGTTGACACCGGATATTGGAAATCGTTTGCAATTGATACCGGCATTGGGCGGTGTGGTGGGATGGTTGTTTGCCAAACCAAATGGAAATGTTAAAAATGGATATCAGGTAAACTATAAATTAGATTCCAAATAGACCAAATTCATAGACCCAATCATTGTTACCAATTAGATAACGGGCGGAAAATTTAATCACACAACGCACATCAATTTCCAAGGAACAGCAGAAGAATTTCGAATTGTACAACGATTTCAGGGACTAAATGTATGGGATCAATTATCTGTTGATGTTGAAATATCTGGAAATTTACCAGATATTCCTAGTGGTGCCACGATATCAATTCCGGACATAACCGAAGAGTATAGCTATACAAGCGAAACTAGCATACGATCAACCGGAAATCGAGTTGTTAATCTTAATGATCAAGAAATCTTTTACAGCATTGATCAAGAGGTGAGAAGAGTGAAAGTTTTTAAATTTATCGAATATAATACAGGGCTTGAGATTTCAGATTGATTTCGAGAAATGTGATTACTCTGATGTGGAAAATGTAAGAGCACTTCCGGCCGTTTTTAACAAAATATCCAAAGTCTCTGGAAATTATCAGACACGTGAAAATGCACTGCGAATCGGAATGCTCAATAAAATCGTTTTGGATGTTCAATCAAATCCATGTACAGACGGTTCTGCTCAATGTGGTGAAAATACAATTTGTATGGCAGATGGAGATGACGGATATGAGGTAATTTTCACCGTACGTATATTTAAGGAGCTATAGTGGTTTTGCCTTTTGACAATCATTCTTCACTAAATTCGGATAAGATATCTTAATGGATTTTTTTCAGGAACAATACTCATCCGATCCCACATATTTGGATAAACTTTATCTTGAATACGACAGTCTGGATAATTATTTCGATGAATCTCTATCGAATTGAATAAATTTTAGAATACCCTGTAATTCGGTCAAATCCCTTAAATATTTTTATCGGAAACGCAATCCCCTCGTAAATAACTTTCATATGTAAAAATTGAATTGTGTAATTTAGTATGGGGGGGGTCCTACAAGGGTTAACAAATGTTACACCTTCATATTTTTCTTATTCATAATTTGACCAAAAAAAAGGATTTACAAAAAATTTGTATGGAAGGGGGTCGAAGGGGTGGGGGGGATTTTGCCCATTTACAAATACCAAAAATCCTAGACATATTTTAACCAATCAAAAAAAAATCAAGCTTCTAGCTCAACGCGTTCTAACGTCATCGTGCCAACGAGCAAATGATCGATCCGAGAAAACACGAAAAAACGCGAACTAAATTTTGAAAACTTTCTACATAAAATCAAAGCTTCCCTTTTATATTTCATATATAAGAAGTAGAAAATAGAAGCAAAAGAGGTAGAGATCTCTAACCAATTACTTAAATTCTGTTATAGTGCAACTGCAAAAATGGCTACATCTCATACGCTGTTCAAAATGGCATCCAAAATTGCGTTGACATTGACGAATGCAGTGGCAGCAATGTATGTGATGAACATGCCAATTGCTACAATCAACCGGGCGGATATAGTTGTACATGTCAACCGGGATATGTTGGCAATGGGTACACATGTGAATATCTGAATATAAATCCAACGAATCCAACCGAATCAAATGGACCGCCATCACTTAGACCCGAACATTGGCAATGTGATCAATGTTCGGAAAATGCCGAATGCTATCAGGGAGTATGTTTGTGCAAGAACGGTTGGACCGGTGATGGTATTGAATGTGTTTATAATTGCGAAGCTGATTTTGTGTGGAGCGTTGATAGATGTGTAGCGACCGCAGCGGATGATGAAGAAGAAGGTATGCACCGATAATGTAGTAGATTGTTGTTCTTGTTGTAAAAAAAAACATTCAATTTTTAATAGAAGTACAGCCATTTTGTCATCAACAAGGATGTTCATGTCCAACCGGTTATCAATTGGTTGAATATTCAATTGGTCAGAGTTGTCGATTAATTGCTGATGATGGTAGCACCGTCACCAACTCCGATGAAGATAAACGTAATAAATGGAATACCAAGGAAGGATTTTAGAGATTTTTATGTTATTTCTGTTGCAGTTCCCTGTGACGTTGAAAATAACTGCAGCGCCAATGCAAAATGTGATTGGTCTGAAATTGAGCTACGCAATCGATGCGTTTGTAATTCTGGTTTTGATGGTAACGGTTATGATTGTGTGGAACGAGAAGTTTCCTGTCTATATGCAAGTTTATCTCATGCAGTTCTAGTAATTGCCATATTTACCATATTTTATCTTTCTAGGAAAACATTTGTGACATTCATGCGTCCTGTGCATACGATGAGAAAATTGGCAAATCAATTTGCAAGTGCGATCAAGGTTATGAGGGTGACGGGCGAATATGTCATTTAGCACCGGAATGTAAATTTAGCGAAGATTGTGGAGCGAATACATTCTGTGATAATGGCCTGTGCGTTTGTGAGCAAGGCTTTGAAAGAGATTTATCAGATTTGTAGGAGATTTTATTTAAATTTTTTTTGTTTCCAACAATCATCATTGATTTTTAATTTAGTTGTGTACCGGCCGGTTCATGTGGTGGAGCATTCTGTGCAGAAAATGCCATTTGTCAATGGGATAATATTGAGCGAATTTCGTACTGTTTTTGTCCAACGGGATTTGTTGGCGATGGCATCAAAAGTTGTAAATCAATTCCTCCCGCCTGTAATATACGAAATAATTGCGGTCTATATGCATCGTGTACACCAAATTATAGGTAAATTAGAGTAATTAGAGGAGGATTTTGTTGAATTGCCCAGACAATTTATCTTTGCAATACACATTTAGAGATCATACAATTTATGAATGTGTCTGCAATGTTGGCTATTATGGAGATGGTTTTGTTTGTGTTCCGGAAGTGAATTGCATAAATGTGCCAAGTTTATGTTCGCCGAATGCACAATGCGCCTCGACAACATCAGGACTGCAATGTGTTTGTAATAATGGTAAGTAAAGAATAAATATTTTCTTTAAGAATACACTGCCACACTTCCATCCAAAACAATCTCTCTGCTTAATAGAGAAAGAGAGAATTGAGAAAAGTTGTATTACACGTAAAATGGCAATAGCGTTGTTGTAAATAGACGGAAGGACGTCTTAGAGCGCCCGAAAATCCTTAGGCCTCGATCGCGCAGTAACATGCCCCCTCCAACAGATCAATGAACTTTAAGATGGTTGATCGAGGTGTGCGTCATGGATTTCCAACAAGTTCGCCAAATGGCTTCCTAGCGTCTCTTTTCCGATACGGCTGACCAGTCACATAGTAAATGCTCAGCGCCATTTCTGACAGTTCCTGGCAAAATCTACAGGTTGGTTCCACCACAACCGCCTAGACTGCATAAATGCGCTGTGAACTCTGACCGGTAAGGTGCCCGGTAAGGAATTCTGTTCTCTATAAAACAGTGGCAGTTTCACTACGCTTTATTACGAAAAGCAGACGGCATTATGCTAAGCAATAATTAAGAATTCCATGAGACGACGAGACGTCAAAGTGCATTAAAGTCTTTGGTGTCATTAGGAACTGGAAAAACTCTAGTCTGTATGGAAACCATCTGATAAATACAAATTTATTTATTTAGCAAAACCAACAATTTAATTTAACTTCGATTCTTCGAATCTCAATCCTTTGTTAATTTATCCACAATGTCCATAAATTCTTTGTACATTTTGTCCGTTTTCTCTTGAACGACATCGAGCGTTGTTAGTGGCGGATCTGGCGATTCCCATATTCCCGCTTTTATTGTTAACAAAACACAGCTGGCTGCAATTCCCGCTTTTGTCATAAATCCAATTAAACTGAGCAACACCGATGAACTTTTCTTCGACTGTGCATGACATGGACAACATTTCGTCTCATCATAAGATTGATTTTTCAATGATTTTGACGGCGGGTCAGATGGCGGACTAGTTGAGACATTTTTTGGTAATTCCTGATTTGCAGCTGTTGCTGAAACAGAAAAATTCACCTTTTGATCCTTAAATGGTTTGTTCGACAGATCATATCCACCTTTTTCGATTTCACCATTATTTGTCCAATTCCATAGACTTTTTAGACCTTTTTTACCATTTGTCGGAACGTTATGCCCCGCCAAAACTGATGTGGAATTTAATTTTTGTTCGTTGGTCTTACTTTTGGTTGATTTTTCCATTTTCAATGGTTTTCCTTTCTTAGAGCAAATTTCGTCGCATATCGATGGTTGACTTTTGCTTTTCTCCGTGCAGCCCCGGCTCATAAATTTCTTAGTGGCCGAACTCTGGCATTGTCGACAGGTAGATTTTTTTGAAGCTGTCGATTTCGAAGATTTTTTCGTTATGCCCGATTTCTTATCACTTTTCGGTTCTGATTTAACCTTCTCCTTCGTCGATGTACAAATGTCGTTAGATCTCTTCGTTTTAGGTGAAACATCCTTTGAAGGTTTCCCACAATCGGTGGATGACGTTGATTTTTTGACTTGGCTGGAATCATCTTTTTTTTTGGTGACAGATTTGACGGGCGCTTTTTTTGCTGTTGCATCTAATTTAGTGGCTTTAGTTTTTGGTGGCGTTGCTTTAGACGATGGTTTTACGATCATGTTAGGTCCACTGCAAAACTTTGAACGATCCTTCGTTGAGTTTGATTCCAATTTATCGGCAGGACTTTTGTCACAATTCGATTTCACTGTTGAACCATCCTTACCTTTTGTTGAATCTTTTTCCCACATTTTTCGTCTTTCCGTTATTGGTACACAATCGCCCTTCGATGCATTGCTGCTCGCCTTCAGCGATTCCGTACTTTTGCATCCCTTAGATTCGTCCGGTTTTTGGGATACTTTAGGCTGTTCTTTAGTATTACATCCCTTAGCGTCTTTGTTGCCCGTACGTTTTACAATCATATTGGGACCTCGACAAAAACGGCGACGATCCAGAATTTCATCGGCTGCCAAACTGACGGCAGTCACGACAGTCGGATGATCCAATACCTCAATTTTGACCGATTCTTTTTGAACCGGTGAAATGATACAGAAATAAGTTTCACATACCTTTAGCGAATCATTTGGATCATTGCATCTAAAGACTTTATAGGAGGACGGTTGTGGATACTCGAGTATTGGTTTTGGCGAGCCAATAAATCGTCTTCGGTCATCGACATTATAATGGACACTGTTTGCGACTTCTTTGCATACCATAGAATTTAATGACTTTCCCGTTGAGCTATTCAATTGACGGTATTTGATTGATAGCGGACGATTCCACTTTGAGACGTTCAGTAATTTCATCTTGGAATTTATCGGTGATTTGTTGACGTGATGAAAGTATCGTTTTGGAATTTTGTTTAATGTCACCCCTTTTGGGGCGAACATTGCCATTGGTAAACATGCCGATTGATAATACATTTGTTCATTTAAGATTTTAAAAATATACATTCAAAAATGTAAAGAAAAAACTAAAGATTTTGATTTTAAAATTCCCTCCGAAAAAAAAAAAAAACTAAAACAAAACAGTTTTATGACATTTTGAATGCATAACACTGGATCAAGTAGACTGAAAATAAATAATGAAAAATAACAGTAAACGTAGAGTAATCTGCAGTCGTGTTGATTTATTGATTGAGTCTTAAGTCCTTCTAACGATTTCCTGCTTATTTTCGATCGTAAAATAATTTCTAGACAGAGATCGAGGTATGATTACAAAATTACACATAAAAAACACACTCGCACATAAAAAAGATCTAGACAGAGGGCACTGTTGACCAAAACATAAGAGTAAGATGAAAATATAGTAACTTCAATTAAGAAAGAAAGAGACGAAAATTTGGTTGGTTTTCTAATGGTTTTGGTAATGATTGAAATGATTTGTATAAACCACCATTAAGCAAGCAGTAAAATAAAATATCAATTTAAGTATAAAAATTTTGAAAATCCTCCCACTCCCTTCGCTACAAACAAAAGCTTGTTTCTACTACTAATTAAGGCAGACAAGTGATAGTAGAGACGTGTATTGACTTGAGAACTACTGAATAGAATGAAGGCGGAAGATTAGGTAAGACAAGGAAGGATGGACAGAAAACAAAACAAAAATTCCAAAAAGCCTAAATTATCTCAAAAAATCTCTAGAATCATTATGTCGAGATAAATTATTTGTGAGTTAAAAATTTTTCGCAGGTTTCATTGGCAATGGTTCATACTGTGCTGCACCACCTCGATACGATTCCGGATTTTTATTACTCAGTCAAGGTGTGGCAGCCGTCCGTATACCGTTCGATGGAAAACGTGGACGTCCCGTATCAATGACACAAATGGCAATCGGTTTAGATAAAGATTGTAGTCGAGGCCGAGTCTACTGGAGCGATATATCTAGCAAAGAAATTGCTAGCTCAAAATATGATGGCACCGATTTACAGTCATTTATCAAAGAAGGTAGAAAAAATAGTCTTCATATTGTTGTTGTTGTTGTTGTTCGAATTTTTATCTGTCCTGTCTTTTAGATATTATATCACCCGAAGGTGTTGCAATTGATTGGATTTCTCGTAGATTATACTGGACCGATTCAACAAAAGACACCATTGAAGTGGCCAGTTTAGATAATCCAAAATTGCGAACGGTAATAATACGCAAAGATTTGGTGAATCCAAGAGGAATTGCGGTTGATCCCCATCAAAAGTAATAACCAATATTTTGAGAACTTAATGAACTTAGCAAAAAAAATTAAAAAATTTACAGCAAAGTATACTGGTCGGATTGGAATCGAGATGGACCAAAAATTGAATGGTCCAATTTGGATGGAACCGAAAGAGAAATTCTTCTAGCCGATCCAGCTGTTAAACTACCGAATTCCCTGTCAATATCACAAAGTACCGGTGAACTATGTTTTGCCGATGCTGGAACGAAAAAAGTCGAATGCATCGATACATATTCAAGACGTGTTCGAACAATAGCCGCCAATTTATCGTATCCATTTGGATTGGCTGTTACAAGTGAACAATTCTATTGGACGGATTGGACAACGTAAGTGAATTTATCTCAAGATTTTTTTTTTTTTGCTTCCACACTGTATAAAAAAAATATAAAATGGAAGCCTTGGTTTCATGTTTTTTTTTTTAAAACTACAATAAAATGTTGGTAGTAGGGTAGGGTGGGGGAAAGGTGGGGAAAAATAGGGGAAGGATGGCGGATGGTGAAGAAAAGGGGAAAGGGTGAGGAAAAGGGAGATGGATGTGAGAATGGTGAGGAAGGATGGAGAAGGGTGGGGAACAGTGGAAGAAGAGTTGGGAATGGTTTGAGAGGGTGGCGGAATGATAGAGACGGGTAGGAAAAACTGAGGGAAGTGGGAAAAAGAGGGGGAAGGGTGGGGAATGGTACGGAAGGGTAGGTGAAGGGTGTAGAAGAGTGGAGGATAGTTAGGGAGGGGCGATAAATGGTGGAAAAGGATGGAGGGAAGGGTGGAGAACGTTGGGGAAAGGTTTACAAATTAAAGGAAAGGGTAGTTTAGTGTGGAAGCCGCGTAGCTTCACTTAGCAGCCTTTTATTGTTAATTTTAATCAAATATTTTTGTAAACCATAGGAAAAAAATTGAAAGTGTCGATATTCATGGCAATCAACTGTCGGGCATAAATAGTCCTCTGTTTGGAAATCATAAGATGTATGGTATGACAGCTGTTACCGATAATTGTCCAATATTTCAGAGTGTATGTCAAATAAATAACGGTGCTTGTCCGGAGGAACGATTATGTCTGGTAAATTCTGGAACGCAATCGGGTCGATCGTGTAAATGTGTAAATGTTGCAACTTATTGTAATGAAATTCATGTAGATGACTAAAAGTTGTGCTAATCTTTTTTTCTTTTTATTGCTAATTTTAAAAAATGGATTATTTGTCAGTTTGTTTTATATTTTTTTTTTTTGTATTTTGTGTGAAATAAATTGTTTCCCTGTTTTTTGTATTCCATTGTTTTTCATTTTCTACCAGGTGACGCAAAAGTCATCACTCGATTTTCGAGGGAAATAATAAAAATAAAAAATTGTTAAAATATGCGCATGCGTTCTTGACAGCCATAATTTAATGCAGTGAATGCATGCAAATGTAAGGGAAGAAATAATTATTAAGAAACAACACAACCAAAGAAGTAACGTGAACACCGACGCACCGACAAAATCACCAATGACAAATTACTATTAGTATTACGATCATAAAAACAATAAAATAAAATTCGAAAGAATCTCTCGTTCAGTATTTTTGTAAATATTTTAATTAGAAAAAAATATTTTAAAGATAGGTTATACTTGTAATATTAGCACTTAAAACACGCCTATCCTACTAATAGCAATCAAATCAAAAAAACAAAAAATTTTGTTTTGTACTAAGCACCTTTCTCTTACATATCTCTAAATTCTAAGTTGTCGAAAATTATTAAATTGAAGACGATAATTAATAATCAATTGATTGAACACTAAATAACAGTTGAATATATTATTAACTCCTAATGTGTAGGTTTGTTTTTTTTTTGTTTTGTTTTTTAATTTAATGCGCCGCGATTAAATCGGTTTGTAGAGTAGTGTGGTTACGTATTTTTTCCGATAGCGATGTGTAGCACTAAGCACCATAACGCCGTCCTTAATAGATAGGGCATATAGGTGATTTAACATAACGTGATTAGGTTCTGGCAGTAGCGTTGGTTCACACTAAAAAAAAAAAATTAACCCAAATTTACATTTTTTTTTTCTTTTTCTCTCTCTCCCTCCCTTTTCTTTTTATTGTTGTTGAAGAAACCTAATAGGGCCTTTCAAATACAAACATTATCCTAGTAGTAGCATTGAATTGTCGGTATTAAATGCGGTATTATAAACTGCATTACCGATGCTTGCAACTTTAACATTTAAATTTACAGAGTTTTACTGTAACAGAGTCATTATGATCGGTCACTGAAAACAATTTATTAAAATTAATGAAAAAGATTTGATCTCTCCGAATTAAGGTTTCCAAAAAATTCGAATTTCCAAAAAAATATTTTGTTGAAAAAAGTGTGTTTTTTGGCAATTATTCAAAATTTATTGCCAGGACATTTATTCTTAAGTACATTTTCACCAAATCCATTTAATTGTTATTACAAAACCATACAATTGGTTTGGATGCAATTCCGAATCGAATATCGGCTTCAAATCAAAAATGAAAATATCCAAAAAAATTTTCAAAGGTCAAAACGTTGAGTCATAATGCGAACGAATATTGTGCCCAACGATTATTTCGAACACAAATCATGTAATTTGGTTTTTTTTTGTGGGGGGTTACCACACAGAAATACTTTGACTACATAATAATATTTTTTTAAGAAATTAAATTGTGCAGTCTTGGCACGTGGTTAGGCCCTTCAATAAGGGGATCATGGCTTGGTTCAGTTAAATATTTTTCTTTTGTTTATAAAACTTACCGATAGTGGTGTGTCCTTGTTTAAAATAACCTGTAGTAAATGTGGTGGAAGTACTGGAGGACCGGAAACTTTTTCCCAAGGTTTAATTTCCGGAATAATCTAAAAAAAACAAGAAGAAAAAATCTATAAATTGTCAGTAAAAAAGTAATCTGAAAGAAAAGGAAAATAAATGACGAATTCGATCTCACAAGGGAGGAACGATAAGAGGTATCTGGTTTATAATGATCGTAATGTTAACTGGTCGAATCTATCCTAGATTTTAGATTATGATTCCAGTGTTAACAATCAATCAAAATTATTAGTTTAAGTCTGATAATGGGAAGACATTTTTGAACCTCCGAGTATCGATTCAAATTTTATTTCATAATAAAAGAAAATATTTACCTGAGAATATTCCTTTAGAGCTGTACTACCTGCTTCACTATCTTTAGCTAATGCCTGAAATACTTCGAAATCTGATTTTCGTACAGACACTAAATTATTTTTCGTTCCGATGTCGTTGTCGATGTTTTTCTAAAAATTAATACTTCAATTAATTAAAATACTTCCTTAGTAGCACAAAAATAATTGATTTTGTTGTTTTGTAATTAGACTCTTGAAAAAAAAAATTAATTAAAGAGTCGATTCATTGTGTCGCCGTTTTGCCTATATAAATTTCCTTGCAATGTATTACGGTGCAGACAAAAAAAAAATTTATGCAAAGATCGACAATAAATTATTAGAATTTGCTGAAACCAAGACGCACATACCACAAAGTACTTAAGTAACCTTGAAATCGAGCAAAACAATAAAACTGTCGTGATATGTTCATAATCTGACCTTAAAATACGTTAATCACCTCTATTGATTTATCGATTTAAATTTAATAACTAACAAAATGATAATAGACAAAAATCACTTACCAATTTGGGATCATGTCGCCATTCCCCATCAACACAAAATTTATACTGATGATCACCTTCTGGCAAATCAATAATTGTTACAAAATCACCGTGACTCTTAACCATTGGCAATGCTTTCCATTCCGAAAATGTTCCACTAATGAATACCTGTTTTCCGCCACCTTCCCATTTGAAAACGGTCGGCAGTGCTGGAGGTTTTGTGGATTCTTTTTTGTTGCTCTCGTCAAGCGTATGAGCTCTCTGTCGTGGTTCCTGTACAAACTCTGGATCATGTATCAGTGGTTTCGTATAGTACGGTTCTTCTTCCTCATGGGAAACACCATGGAATATTAATGGTTTTTTATCGTAATTGGTTGGATATTTTTCATACACAAAGGGTTGTCCGTCCTTGCTAGGCGATCCCGGCATTATATCCGATGAACTGGATTTGTGTCGTTCTCTGGGTAGATTACTACCCGCATTGCCCATAGTGATTTACTGAGTCTTTTCAATATTCAAATTCTAATAAAAATTGGCACAACGAAAAAGAAATAAATGATTTTTCAATAAAATATAAAAATGATGTACGCGCTGTCATTCCTCAACGCGATATAAAAATAACGACATGTCAAATCGATGTAAATGTAAATCAAAACACAAATGGCCGAATGTCTCAATGAGCCATTCACAATAGAACGATTATCGATTTTTAGTACAATTTCTATTTTCAAAAAATGGCGCGTTTATGAAATGATATATTTACTTTGATTAATTATTATGAGACGGATGATAATTTTCTTTCGGGGTTCTTAAAGTAATATATGTACATTAATTAAACACAGATTTTCGTCTTTATTTTCTTTTTATTGATTGTTTGGTATACGTTTTAATATAAAAGTTACTGAACATGTACATCATAATTATACCTTGTGATAATCCCAACCAGTAGTGAAATTTTGGAAAATCACAATAGTCAAACATTAAAGGTGTTCCAAAATAAAGTATAATAATTGAAAATTGAACCTATACCATTAAAATACTTAAGTATATTGATTTTCTTACAAATACTATAAGATAATTCTCTTACCAATTGCATTTGAGTCACCCCTTTCTTCACATAAGGCATTGCAGCTGTTATCGTTGGATCGTATATTGCTAGGAAGTAATAGGTGTACATAGCAATATGAACAAAACAATTAAGTGCCCCGTAAATGATACATGGACCACCTTAAATTTGGTATAAAATTATTAAAACTACTGGAGTGTTTCGATAAAATAAATCAAAAATTACTTGGATTCCACGCAACATACATGTAGGCGGATACAGTTATCATAATATGATGATATACATGCAATAGTGAAACTTGTTTCTGTTTTTTTCTTAGTACAAAAATGATTGTTTCAATTAAATCCATATATTTGTTTAAATAATATAAATATATAGCAATTACAGTGTTACTGTCTTTTTGTATACAAAAAATATTGTGTCGTTGATTCCAGCAACAAAAATACACCTACAATAAAACAATTAATTATTTTTTTAAATAAATATAGACTTGCAATACAAAATAAAAATTTGTTTGCCAGTTATAATTTAAAACTATTAATTATCTATCAACTTACGGCACTAAACATTAGATAGAAATTCATCGCTATTTGTACTCCATTATAAATTAAGATTAAATATCTCAATTGGAACGGTTCTCTCTTTTTCATGTATTGTGGACCACATTTTAATACAAAATACAAATAACTACTAAGTATAATTAAAGGTATAACAGGACTTCCTCCCAGCGGGTAATTTAATAATGCATCATCTAAAAATAAAATTCATGCTTCAAAATGTTTGCTTCCATTTTATTTTATTTGAAATTAATTTGAAAAAAAAATTTACACGGAAAATGGTGGAAATTTACAATACAAAATTTGGTTTAAGATTTAAACGACCCGATTTTGTCTAGATAATTTTACAGTTTGATGATATGAAATGATCAATATTTTTTTAGTCCGCCACTGTATTTATATATACATATTCAAAATTCGATCACTCAAAATTAATATTCCCAAAAATGTTATTAATATGTAACTGTTTCCGTTAAGGAATACTAACAAATTTATTAGAACATCACTATGCACACAAATTTATTCTACGCAGAGTTTACATCACGATTAACTTCATATACAATTATTTTGTGATTTTGATTAGAACTTTAGAACTTTTTTTTTTTTTGAATAGAAAAGAAAATTAGAAAATTTAGGCACCTCTTTTTGAATATATTTCTTTATATTCGTTATATATCCACGTGATTACAGAAAACATAATGTATTTGGTTGAACGTCACGGTTTAACTAATGGAAAATTATTTTTATTTTACAGCTATAACTATAAATTCAGAATCAATAACAACAATACACATATATGTGCAATATTGTTTTCAAAATCGAATAATATAGCCAAAGAAAACTGTCTTCAATTCTTAATCAATTTAATATTAAAATTCAAAAATGTAATCAAACAGTACCTATTTAAAAATCGTATTTTATTAATTATTCATTTTAGTAAATTGAATATATTCCATATCGACCTATCCAAGTAAGAATATGATAAGTGCAAAATGATCATTTATTATGAGAGCTATTTAAAGACTTAATTTATAACTTTTTGTTTTATGATTTTTTTTGTCGTAAGTAAGACATATTGTTACATAATGCTTGAAACAAAAAGTTAATATTTCCAAATAAATCATGTATTTTTATCTTAGAAAATTTTTAACGGAAACTATTTTAAAAATCTTAATTTATTAAGAATATAAAATCGTGTATATGAATTAGATTATGTGTAGATTTAAAAAATCGCTTTCCCGTAAGACTATGATAATTGATCTTATCATATTTTTACTTGGGTAGGCCGATATTATGTGTTAACAGTTAACGTATTCCTTTTAGATATTTTTACTGCAATAGAAAGTAAATAGCACTAACAATTTAGGGGCAAGCAACATTGTTTTATTTAAATATACATACTTATAATACAATAAAGTATCTAGATATGTTTCATTGCAGTGGTGTTTTATTTTATTAATGGTTTTAGCTTGAAATTCTTTTATTTATTATTATTTATAAGTAAAGCAGGATGTTTACATCAAGTTTTTACTGTTTCAGGCACTTCTTACTAAAAATATATATGATACGTAGAGAATAATAATGTAATGGCAATTTTTCTAGTCAAAACAAAAAAATTGTGTCTAATGTTATATATTTAAATCGACTATTATTAAAAATTCTATTGTAAAGTATCCAGATATAATATATGCAAGTATTTATATAAGTTATTGACAGTATTTTTTTCTGCATAATTATTATACTAATAAATTGCTAATATAGAGTGGTCACTAAAAATATTGACTGGATTTTTTAATGTTTATCCATTATGTTAATTGTAAAAAATTTTTATATAATTTTAATAATAGCCAGTGCTGTTGTTCTACTTTAAATGGAGAATTCAATTTTAAATTATATTAAATGAGACATTTTCTAAATTAAAAACAATATATAGCATCCGCGTAAGGAAACCACCCGACAAAAATTCACATTAAAAAAAACACTAATTACTTATTTGCAAAAAATATATTCTCCAAATTTCAATTATACTCCGTTTTTAGTTAGAATCTATTACTACAATAAAAAACTGTCAAATGACTATAGATAGCTGTCAATTGTGTGTACAAAAAACAATTTTTCGTCGACCATTTGATAAACTGTTTCTATTTTATTGATCCTTTAAAATCCTTAAAACACAAATTAAAATTATATTATAAATAACAAATATTATTTGCTTGGCTTAACCAGAGAATTGATCGTAATGAAAGTAAAAATAAAAAGTAAGTGCACGTAATTTTAAAAGATTTTTTATGTTTGGGAAAATTTGTAACACATTTCTAAAAAGAAAATTACTCTGTGTCTTTTCAATACATAATTTTTCAAAGAAAACTCCAAATTTTCTTATCGTACATTTAAACATTTAATTAAGACAAATTAACATAGTATAAAAAAATCGAAAAATTACTTAGATTGGATGGGCGTTGCGACATGGCGATGGGTAGCCAATGATGAAAATTGTGGAATTTGTCGAATGCCATTTGAAAGCTGCTGCACGGAATGCACATTGCCTGGTGACGATTGTCCACTGGTTTGGGGTTCATGTACACATTGTTTTCATATACATTGCATTGTGAAATGGTTGAATTCCCAGCAGAACACAAAACAGTGTCCAATGTGCCGTCAGAATTGGAAATTCAATGATAAATAATTCAGAAATCTTCTGCTCCTCATATACTTAATTACTTTCAATTAATTGGTTTGACTTCGTATTTAAAAGAATACATCTAATATAATTTTAATGTGTGTTTTACTGGATTATTCAATAAGTTTAAGTATTGTTTAAATCTTAATATTTAAGTTGTGTAAGAATTGCTGGTCGATATAGTCCAGAGTTTAAATTATTTTGAGACTGAATTATACTTCGAGTGAGTACCACACATATTTAATTTACTATATATATATTTACTATAATTTTATTATTGCTCCTTTTATAATTTTTTTCGTTAATTATCGTAATTCGTATTCTGTCTACTGTCAGTCTTTGAATTTTCAAAATCCTTGGCTTCCTTCCAAACCTACAATAAATTTTTTCTACTACAAAATCGTGGTTTCAGCCATACATAATTTATCTTTTTAAATGCGCCCCAGACGTAATAAGTGAATAGAAACCAAAGCCGTAATTCTTCGTAGTTTTTATTATAATTATGTATGAGAATTGGACTGGTGATGCTACAAATTGAACATTTAAAGAATGTGAGTAGCACAACGCAGTGAATCATATCGGTAAGTTTTCTCTATCATTGACAAAATCAAGGAAAATCCTAGTGCCATAGTTAGTTGCTTTGCCAAAGAAGTGGGAAGTTCTTCATATTGTGAAGATAAAGTCACTAAACTCGATTTACAATTATATTTTGCCTTCTATATTGTCTGCTTAAGGGATGTTCAAAATATACCGGCATAGGTACAAATGTACCTATATGAAGTTTCTACGTAAATTAATGTAAATAATTGCTAAAATATACGAAAAAATGAATAAGGACATTTTTAACCGGAATAATATTCTTTTTCAAATTATGTAAGCAATAAAATTTTGAGAAATAAAACTTTTCTTTAAGATTCTGTAAATTTTTTTGCGTTTTTAAAGTTTATCATTATTTTTTTCACACAGTGTGCCATGAATGTAGAATTATTGAATCAAAAATAAAAGAGGAGACATTTATCTTAAAATTAAATCTAAAAATGTGGTCAATTTTGGACTCCCCCTTCTGCAATATAAGTTTTTGGTCAAATTGATCACAGAAACACGTCCCACATCTGGCGGTACGACATGACATAGAATGGACGATGATGATGTTCGTGCCGCTGTTGTAATCAATTTCTTTTCGATTATTTGTCGAGTTTTTGAAAAATTGTTTTTGTCCGCATAGCTCTGTCTCTGCTTTGCTTGAGATTTCCTATTTCCTATACTTGTGGAAGACATAATTCTACATTAATTCATCTACAAAATCAATCCCTAAATCACAATTACCATCTGAATGCCATATATGTAGGTAGATTTGTACCTATGCCGTGGTACTGATCAGTGGCGAAGCGTGAGAATTATTGATTTCATCTTCATGAGACTATTTTAAAAAATAAAAATTATGTCATTTTGATGAAAGAACCCTTTAATATTCAAAATGTGTGGACCTTTAGGGGTTGACTTTTCCCGAAAAAATATAAAAATACAACATTTCAAAACCATATGCTTAATATTAAAAAAGTTCAAAATTGTGTCATTTTTTAAAAAAAACCGCCGATAAAAACACTCAAGATGTTTGGTGCCTCACTCAATTTTGTTTCTGTTTAAAAATAACGTATGTTATTATATATAATAGTCTCATGATGATGGGATCAATAATTCTTACGCTTCGCCAATGGTACTGATGAAAGGCACATAAGGGTTAAGACATTCCAAATTTTTTAGACCGCACCACATAACATACTTCCATCATAGAACATTCAACAACGGAAATTTATACGTAGGTAAAACAGGGCCACACTTTCTTTACGGCTAAACCAATCCAACAACAGCGATTTTCAATTGAAAATGCATTTGTTAGCGAGAGAGCGCACTTAATGTAATCCAATTAATTGAAATGATTGTGGGCGAAAAAATACCAACAATTTTTCAAATTAATAAATTTATTCCGATAACAATCCCAATTATGGTTAAATTGCGTTGGATGCGTTAAAATTATGAATTTATTATAATAAACTAAACTAAAATCGATTTTTCACGTAAAACGTAAATAATAATGAGTTGCGTGTGCTTATTATTAAGACTTAAGAGAGTAGATTTTATTTAATAACAAAACAAAATTAATTTTTAAATTCATTGATGTAGAAAACTTTACTGTTGTGTTAGGAGAGGCTAAATAAATTGTTTTGTTGACATTAAAAACGAGCATAACGATTTTTGCTGTTGTTGGAGTTTTTTTTTTTTTAATTTACGATTTACTCATTTCCGTACATTTAAATACCGATAATAATACCACCATAGTTTGACTTTAGCAGTAAAATTTAGTTCATGCAGGTAATTGAATTGAAAATTATAGAATATTTTTCATGTTTTTTTTATCAGTTCATTATTGCGTATGCCTTTATAGGTCAGTGCACTTACTATGTGAAGAGTCATTGTTGTACAGTATATGGACACTGAACTTGGTACTTCAAGGTAAAATATTCACAAAAATCCGGTCTAACTTAGTCAATTTTTATCCGATTTGGCTGAAATTTTGCACAAACATGCACTATAAATGTTTGCAATAAGATTGACTACTTATTAGGATGATGAAAAGGCGTTAAGTATGGGCCAAGCTACTTCGGGGCAATACTTAGGCTGGCTACTTTTAAAATACTTTTTAAAATATTTTTATTATGTTGGATGTTTGTGGAAAATTTTAGCCAAATCGGATAAAAATTGACTAGGTTAGATCGCATTTTTGTGTAAAATTCTGAAAAATATATATCGACCCAAGTTCAGTGTCCATATACTGTATATTTATAAGATTTTTGAAACATTTTAATAGCTAAGAAATCTAACGATTTCACTTTTAACAGTCATCATTATCATTATTGTGCGATCCATGCTGTTTCTCCATAGATTTCTGTCCACCGACCAAATGGCTCAGTGGTATAGAGGTGATGTCATTTGGAACGAAAGGTTATGACAATTTGTAGAGTTTGTAAAAAATGATGTAAAAAACCGTTCGAAAATATTAGGAAAATCTGGCGTACATCAATTATTGATGAGCAAAATTAGTCTTGGTCTTTTGGCACATTTTGCGAGACTAAGGCGAAGACCAAGAAAACTGTTCTACAAAAACAAGACTTAGACCCAATGTGCAAGACCAAGGCTCAATGTGCGTTACCTTGACTAAGAAATCTTTTACAAAAACAAGACCAAGACCCAATGGTCAAGATAATGACCAAGATATCTTCTATAAAAACAAGACTTCAAGTGCAAGACCAAGAGATCTTCTACATAAACAAGACCAAGAGCCACTGTGGAAGACCAAGACCAAGACTGCTGTGATCTTGGTCTTGCGTTTCTTCATCATTAACATCAATTAAGTAACTCTTGGGTCTAGGTGTAGGACATTTTTTTTTAATGGGCATTGTGGTTTGAGTAATTTGTTATTAGTAGTGGCAGACTCTCAAAGGAAATTCGTTTTTGTGAAAAACTAAATAATTCGAGCACAAACCAAATCAAAATTCTAAAGTCAATTTTTGGATGTCTAATCGTACTTTTCGCTGATAATTTCTAAATTATCTGAAAACTAAGATGATGGCCATTTTTAACTTGAAAAATTCGATTTAGCATTAAAATTAATATTCTCATTTCCAATTGTTATTTCTCTGCGGTTGCCCCGTTGGTACGGACTACTGATTTAGAGCAATGAAATGCATGCATTGCATATACAACCCACTAAAAATGATCTTAACGCACACCTAGCATGATTTTGTCTTGTCTCACCAGACGGTAAATGTAAATGACAATAAATAAGAGAGAAAAAAGTATGTAGGTACGTGCGGTTAAAAAAAAAAATAAATAAATCGTCGAATTTAGTTAATATTAAAAAACAAAAAAAAAAAAAAGTCACGATGAACGTGCCTGCATACGTAATTGCAAAAGGCTCATTTTTTCTTTTCGTTTATTTATGTTTTTTTTTTATTTATTTATTTATTTATAAATTTTTATCTATACCTTAATCTTAATGCATTAAATTCATGACTATTCAACGAGAAAGCATTAAAATATTAATTTTAACTTGAAGCATTGACACAATACGGTACTTAATGCGAACAATACCCATACTTATAAAATTGTACGTCGTACAAGAACCACATAATCGTGTGGTGTTAAAATTTCGTAATATTTTGACATGAATATTAATTTTTGAAAGATTGAATTACAAAAAAAAATAAAAAATTAATTTATAGAAAAACAAAACAATATTGATCATAGGAACAATAACGTCTGATGGTGTACTTGTACTTCATACTTATGTATATTATCCTTGAAATAAACAAACAACAAATGACTGCATATTTCCAATTCGATACCACAAAATGATTAAATTCTTGTCGGTTAATTGTTTGACCTAAAGCAGAATGTAGCTTTCGAAGTAGTGACTACATTTTTCTGGTTACTTGTAACGATCGTATGATGATAATTAAAGGGTATTATAACTTTGGTACGGGATTTGTACTGTCCCTTAAAAAAAAATTTAACACTATTTTATTTCTCGTGAAATTTTAAGTCGAAATATGCATGTCCGTCTGTCCGTCTGTTAAAAGTGTGCATACTTTAAACTAAAAAAAACCATACAAATGTTATATAAACATTTATATATTGAATAATTCCATAATTATTCAAGTGTACGTTACAGAACGCACCACTTTGCCCACGCATTGAGCAATGCTTTTTGCTAATCGAGACATAT
This sequence comes from Platyura marginata, assembly GCA_026745375.1. Lineage (NCBI taxonomy): Eukaryota > Metazoa > Arthropoda > Insecta > Diptera > Keroplatidae > Platyura > Platyura marginata. The sequence continues at coordinate 9,025 of JANSTT010018037.1, read as the reverse complement.
TTAGATAGTATTTGACGGTTTTACTTCCTTCAAAATTCTCTCTTTATGCTGGTCAATCTTTGATCTCTTAGCGTTCGAGGTCAAACTGTGGCTTTACATTACGACGACCATACCAGCGGAGCCTTGTTTCGATTATTTTTTCGACTGTAGGCGCCAATTTCAATGTACCGCCGATGTGATTATTACTGATATGGTCTCATAATAGGGTGACTCCACTTGTCCAACGCGCAACATCCTCATCATTACACAGTGCATCTTCTGTACATGTTTCTGTTCCACCGCCCAGATTTCCGTTCCCTTATAATATGGTAGGTCTAACTATTGACTTATACACTAGACTTTTGATCCTTAGAGGCATCCTTTTGTCACACATTACGTCAAACTGTGATTATAACTAACGAACCGAATCTTTTACGGGAATTAAAAAAAAAAAAAAAAAACCTTATAAATTCACTTTTTGAAACGGAATTATACAGAATTAGAGAAGAGGTGAACCTCGGCATATGAAATACATGTCAACAGTAATTGGTGAAAAGCTATATTGTACAGATTTGGCTCATTTGTTTGATTATCTAATTATATTTTGATCAGAGTTAATAATAATTCAATTGATGACTGACTAGTGACTATATCAAAAATACATAATTTCATTGGTAAATAGATACATCGATACTGATGTATTGCGAAATAGACAAAAATATATTAGTTTAGGTACTGCATTTACATTAAGTCAACAATAACCAGATGAGTGAAGGCAGCAAGTTGGATTATATATTACGATGATTTTCAATTTTATTCATTAGGATTTCCTCTCTTATTTATTTTAAGTATTGATGCGAAACTAATCTGTATACAATTTGCGATTCGCGATTGCGATTGATAATCCAATGAAATTAATTTTTAATTATTTTACCTATCGCAAAATCTATAATGTTGGTTAAAAAAAACCAACCGATTTGATACTTCCGTTTTGTTGTCTGTCGCCAGGGTCGGTTCTGCTATATGTGCAAGGTGTACACCGCATATGGGCGGCTAAAATCTATTTATTGTTTTTATTCTATCGACTATGGAATACTTTTGTACTGAATTACTGAAAACTTAAATTATACTTCTTAAGTTTTGTAATTTTATCATACCTATTTTGTTTTTGAAGATATTATGACTGCGTGCGCACCTTCTACCATATTCACAAGTCTTTTTTGTTATAATGCAAACTTTATTTTCGTGTTATATTTATAACTTTTATTTACTGGAGAGCGGGGCGGCCAAATAATAATTGCACACAGGCAGACACATATCTAGAACCGGCCCTGTACTGTCGCGCTAGGTAGTCAAAAAAAGGCATTAACTTTATCATTCAATTTGGAAGATTTATCTCTTACAACAACAACAAAAAACTAATTTGCAAATAGGCAATATCATTAATTCAATTTCTTTAGAAATTATCCAAAGAAAGAAAGTAATCATGATCTCACTTTTATCCAACTTTATTGTCTGATGATTACAGATGACGACAAAATAATTTACAAAAAAAAAAACCAAATATATAAAATTGACACGAGAATCATATAATGACACAAAAACACCATCGATTTGAAATAAGCTCTGTTTGTGAAGTGTCATTGTTGATACAATAAAATCATTTGAATTAAGATTTGGCTTAATTTATCATCAACCAAAAAATATGAAATCACAAAATTTACAAAAAGTTTTTCATATGCAAATTTATGTTAAATCATCTCTATATGAATTCGATAATAATTTGCAAAGTGTCACATTACTTGATAGGCGTAAGAAAATAATTATTTTCGTGAGATATGAATTTGGATATGTCATTTATGTATATTTGTTGTTGTAGAAGAACTTCTTTCCATAATGATTATAATTTGGAATTGATTGAGCATTCGCCGTTTCAGATGGGGGAAGGGGAAAAAAGAAAGATTCGAATTTTTGTTTGTTCATCACAATTTATTTGAATTATATGGTTAATTATAGAATTAGTTCCCAATCGTCAGAAGGACCAGTGACGTACAGTGGGATTTTTTTTAAATTGCAAACCTACGGCAAAGCAATTCTAAATTTCCTTCTATATTCCGCGTAACGGAATTTAATTTTTACGATATTTGACGAACATATGTATGAAGCTATTAGTCGTAATTTTGTAGGGGAGATACAGCTTTTCTCATGTACCGCCGGCCATGTTTCCCGGTGAAATAATTTATGAAGATTTTAAGATTTTAATATTGTGTGCTCTACATTACAAAAAAAAAAATTGTACACTTGAAGCGTTGTGGCGAAGTCACTTGACAGTTTGACTGGATATTTTGTAGTGATGTGACATTTGTTCATTTTACACAGAAGTTTGGCGGTTTTTCCTGTGTGTTTTCTGGAAAGTATACCTATGAATTGTACGTTCCCAGGTTTATATATGGGGGTTTAGTTCGTTGAACTATTCTGACAATAGCATCTACATTGCACAGACGAATGGATGGTTCTAGAAAATATGTATATACAATAATGAGTGGTGTATATACAATAAAGTTCGGTGTAAATATCTTGGATACGATTGTTGGATGAAGTTCGTATCTCTCATTTTGAAGGGGAATGGAGGGGGATCGTAGTACGTTTGAGCCAATTGCCCCATACTAAAAAATATTCCCTCTATAATAATCCCTCTATAATCTCCCTTACTTTAACTCTCCCCCATGAATTTTATTTTTTAACTTTAAATCTCCTCCCCTAAACGGCCGTACGCCGAAAATTCCTCGAACAAACGTTGAGGGGGACCCCCCATCGATTCTCCTCCATCACCCTTCGAAATGAGAGAAGTCCGTATATCAAATTTTTGCCCTATTGTTCGTGGAATTTGGAAATTATTTGTGGGGGTGCTCCAAGCTTTTTAAGATTGTTCGTTTCATTAACTTTAAATTTATTTTTTACCTATACAATTTCAATATCGATTTAAATTTAAAATATCGAAAATATTGACATTAACTTTTTCGGTGGTGGAACACCCTGTAAGTACGTATATAATAAAAATCTTAACTAATTTTTCACAAAATATTTCAAAAACATATTTTTATTTGATATACACAAAAACTATATCTTACATACCTACATATTTAAAATACTTGAGCTTGCATATTTTTAAATCAACTGTACTGGATCTACTCTACACTACCAAAAATTATTTAAAGTTGATAAGCATTTGACTAAAATAGCAACAACACACGTCGAAATGATTTTTACTGAAAGCAAGAAGGTCTGCCGAAATATAAATAATTTTCCAATCTTTATTATTGTCATAAGTTTAATATGTAATTATAATAGAAAAACCTCTTAAAAATGTAATATTTTATGATGTTCACCATTTAAAATATAGGTAAGTCAAAATAGTTTAGAAGTTGAGATTGAATATCTATTATTGAGACAAATATGAGTGGAAATGAAGTGAGCAGAATACTCGATCATTTGTATAGCCTCATTGTCTCTACTTCAAGCATAATCTAGCTACCGTCCCATCAAAGATCACCAATAAAGATGGTGGAGAAATTTATGGGTAGGTCATCAAATCCATCCAAATGCAACTATAAAGTTGTGAACATGACCAAGTTCTGGGTCGCATTTCCATTTAATTTTATGCCCATCGGTCCCTTTTTCTGATTTAAAATTGAAATTTGAAAAGAGAAATTCCATCGAATAATAAGTTTATTTGTGATTTCGTTACTCATTACTGTTCCCTATTGAAGCCATTCGAATCTTACTCATTAGATCATTATAATCCTGACACTAAACAAACTGAACTAGCCCAAGAATTTGGAAAGTTCCTCCATCTTGTGCGGTCTTCGGCTGCTCTACTCCAGTCAGTGATACCTAGGATTCGAGCATCTTTGTTAATGGTTATTAAACCACCGTTTTTGTTGGCCGCCCTGTGTTCTTTTTCCTTCAGGTATGACATTCAGCAATCTACTAGGTAACCTTTATGCGTCTATTCTGGCTATATGTCCTGCCCAGCGAAGTCTTCCAATTTTATTCAACTGAAACGCTTTCAATTCATGGTTGAATCGAATTCTCCATTTGTACGGGGCCGTATATTTTACGGAATATTTTACTTTCGTAGCAGGCCAGTTTTCGTTCGTGTTCTACTGACATAGACCAGGTCTCATCACTGGTCTAATTAATGTTTTGTATAGTATTCATTTAAGTTTACGCTTTACACTAACTAGACCAAAATACGTTTTGTTACCGAGCTGAATTCTTCGTTTTATTTTCAAAGAAATGTCATTGTTTTTGTTCACTCCAGCTTCCAAATACACAAAGCTATCAACTTGTGCTATCAGCTTGAATCTCTAGCCGTTTGGTTCCTTGTCGCCAAAAAAATACTTCGTCTTTTGCTGATTTATTTTGCGTCCAACGTTTTGTGCAGTCTCTTCAAATACTCGGAGATTTTGGTTTAGTTGGTTCTCTTTTCTGGTAATAAGATCTATATCGTCTGCGGATACTAGAATCTGGCTTGTTTTTTGAAGTATATGGTGCCGTTTATTTCGATTCTTATGTTTTTGATTCCATACTTCAAGAAAGACTGATTTAAGGTCTCCAATTAGGAGATCTGACGTAAAAACTACAAATTTCCTGACACTTATTAGGGCAATAATTCAATTCACATGAATTTAAATATGGCGGACACATAATGCGCACGCTCTTCCATCGCAACATTTTTTTTTTTTTTTATAATTCCACTTTCTAAGATTACGTCAAAAACACAGATCGAACAACTTATTGGACGCACAAAGAAATCAACCCAATTATCATCTAATATGCCAGGCAAATGTCAAAGCACAGTAATTACAGGTTGATCTTCTTATTATGAATATGTCTAATTTGTCTGGACTAGCAATATCAACATTTTTTTTTCTTCAATGTATATTTCGATTGGATATAGTATGCCAGTCAGTCAGTTAGTTAACTTACTATACAACCTTACTTACGGTATTTTATTATTATGGGGGGGCTTGAGTCATCTCATATGTTTCAAAGTTTTTAGTTTTCGTTTAGACTTCTTGTTGATATGTCTGTCGACCGTTTGGATATAGGAGAGCATTAGTGAATGATTTTTTTTGTTTGCATTCTGTTTCTGTTGTATTGAATGTTATTTTTGTCAATCCAGAATCCAGGTAGTGTTTGTTGTTTGACTTGTCGCGAGTTCGCGAATAGATATCCATAATTAATCCAAATGATTGATGGCATACAATACAATACATCGTACATGTAGAATTGTGTGAATATAGGCGTTTATTGTGAGTTCATTATCAGATATGTAGTTGGATCAGGTTTTTTTTCAGTTCTAAGTCCAGCTAAAGTTGTAACTAGTGATTCATAAAGAGTGATTTGCTCAGTGATTGTAAGGTGTTTGCATTGATTCGAACATTTTATTGCGTCGTTAACAATTTCCATCGCCATTCAGTAAATATTGTTGTTTTTCGAACTGGTGATTTTAATACATTATATAAGTGAATAAAAGAATGTTGTAAATTATTGATATGTCATAATTAATATGTAGAATTGATGGTTTGGTTTTGTGCAAAATTACGTCGAATGATGATATCAAAAAAACCGGGGCCACCAGTACCGCCGAGGCCAAATGCTGCAATCGTTGCACATTCTTTAGCAAAAAATCATTGTAGGTCTTCGTCGTCTTCCAATTCTGTTATTACTACACCGCATGGAAGAACAGTTATATACAAATCACCAACGTATGATAATAAAAAATTGAAAGATGAGGAGAACACAAAAACTAATACCATCACTGGGAAGAGCAATCAAAACCACAACGATGAATTGAATAAGGTCACAACCGATACAACAACATCACGTTCAACAAACGGTGTTAACACATCTCTTGGTGATGGTAAATGCCACAATCGAACCGAGATAATTATCGTTAATAATAATTTAATGAATGCAAACAATGGTACCATCAATACAACAACAACAACAACAAATCAAAACAATGTGATACTATTAGATAGCAATTGTAATATTGATAATGGTAAATGTCAAAGTGATATCAATGGAAATGCCAACGATAACGCCCACAAATTGGAAGTAAAACAAAAATCTCCGGTGGCTAGACCAAGACAAAATGCTCCTAGCAAGAAATTACAAAAATTACATAATGAAAATCAATACACAGGAAGTATGCCATCGGCTCAATCGATTGCTGGTACCGATAGTAGTGAAAATACCAAAAATAATCAGACTAATCAAAATATAATTGAAATATCATCTGGTTCAGATGAAAGTCATCCGAACAATAGGAATGATGTTCAAGAAATAACAAATGAGGTGGCCGCCACATTAGCCACACCAGTAGCTGAGCTTAACGAATCTAATAATGCGAAACAAATAGAAATAAAAAATGCAAATTTAGATATAAAAAAAAATCTCAAAAATTCTGTTTGTCACTATACAACAGTTGCGGAAAAGATATTCACCGAAATTGTTATAAATTCCACGGAACAAAATGAAAATCCAAAAAGTTACCAAGCAAAAGAACACTGCATTAAAGTACGAACGCCAAGTCCGCCTAGTGTGAACGTAGCGATGCCACAATCTGATTTAATTGAATCGATCAATTCTCATATGAGTGGCATCGAACAACCAATTGCCGAGCGAAAAGTAACATTTCATGAAATGCTTATATCCGAATTGGCTGCCATGCACAAAGATGATGTGCCAGAAAATCGACGGAAACGATGTCCGTCAAGTTGTTCGACAGATTCATCACCGAATGGTACACACCGATCACGGATTCGTACCGCCGATTGGGTAGAAGTTGGCGATAATGGTAAAGAAGTGTTACTATCAAGTTGCCAAATTAGCTTAGAGGATTCCGGATTAGAGGATGAGGAACGATTAGATGATATGTCGTCGGGTGTTGGAGATTCATGGGATAGTGTTAAAGATGTACATGATCGGTGAGTACAAAATATCCCGTTGACGTGTATAATGTGTCTTATTTTGAAGGAATCTGAAACAAAGTCTACCAATTTAGATTTTTTAGCTTTTTTTATTATTCTCCTACTTAAATACCTCCTACATTTTTCTTTTTTACACCTAATCCTAATTGGAAGTATAGAACAGTTTTTCTAAAATATCTCAGAAGTTTTTTTGGGCATATTCTTATCTAGAAATTTTACTAATTTTTTGTGGAATCTCCATACTCCAATTACTTCTTCACTAAAAAATAATAATTGTCAAGGACTCGCCATCTTCATTTACACTTTTATTCTTAGAAAAAGTTTGATGTTTGAGGTCAAAATTTAAATAAATATTTTATTGAGAAGCAAAATCGTAATTGATTTTTAAATGTAAATCTGTATGTGTTCCATAGGTGGATACAGGAAAAAAAAAGAAGGAGTGTAGCGATTCCAAATAGGAATTTTGGCAAAGAGATGACTTTGTCCAAGAATTTTTGTTTGATTATTTAAATTATCATTTAGCCTTAAATAATAATTGATGTGGTTTCAGGGTTTAACGGGCGTGTATTACAAAAAGTTTCGATATAAAACTGATAACAAACGATATTTGCACTTATAATTAATGCAATCTACCTAATATTTTTGATAGCAGGGTATTTACAAAAAAAAAGAAATAACGATGACACGTTATACATACCTACTAAGTACATATACTTAGTTAAACAAATATACTTAAATAAATATATTGGAAATTAGTATATCAATTTTTAAAAAATAACAGAAGATAAAAAATAAATAAAAATGCCAAATCGCACCCCTAGTTCTATAGTGGGACATCTAAAAAAAAAGTGAATTTCTAACAAATTAAGAAAAAAACATCTTGAGAATGTAGTAGGTATTTATGAACAAAAAAAAATGGAGACAAATGTTTAAAGTCAATTATCTCAAAATGCAAAAACCTAGCCCGTTAATGAAAAATGAACTGGAGATGTGAAATGTCAAATTTTGGAAAAAAAAACCATAACTGCTATTAGGTACTTATTGCTATCGATATGGAGTTAAAGTTTTCAAAATTTTTTTTGCAAACCCAAAATATATTCAAAATTTTGAAACATTTTAATTGTCACTTAAATTATAATCATGAGTCACACTTTTTGTTAGTTTTTTCTTTGCTCAAGATTATTATATTTTCCGTATGATATTAGTCAAAGGGAATTATAACTTTGGTACGGAGTTTGTAACGCCCCTTAATACTCATCGTACTCATCAACACCATTGTCTTTCTCGTGAAATTCTAAGTCGAATTATGTATGTCCGTTCGTCTGTCCGTGATCAAGATTTTGGCTAATCGGCTGAAGCTAGAAAGCTGAAATTTTGACAGTTTATTATGTAGTCCTAGACTAAGATCCCAATTGTTTTTGGAGCAAATCAGACAAAAAATAGGGGAGGCTGTGGTGCAGTGTTCACCTAATTTTGATATAAATCATTTATTTAGTCGAAAGGTAGTCAAAATGTAGAAAAAATGAATATGACAACAATTATAGAGAATACAAATATAAAGATTTCATTCATAGACCAAAAAGTTCCACGACATACCGTTATGGCGCTGCAATCAATTTTATGTGATTTCTAGGGTTTTAATCATGTAGATACTCGAGAAATATTTGGTTTACGGAAAAAATGAATATGACGAAAATTATAGAGAATAAAAAAATTAAGATTTCATTTATAGACCAAAAAGTTCCACAACCAGCCGTTATGGCGCTATAATCAATTTTATGTTATTTATAGGGTTATAATATAATCATTTGTATTAAATTTACTCAATATTTCAAAGTCATGGTACTCATACGAGTATTTTATAATCGGCGTTGCCAATTATTCCTTCTTTACTATTTTTTAAATATTTGGTACCTACATGTATTCGTTATTTGGTCCATTTATAAAATTTTTTAAAAATCGTCCGTCTACAATTTGTTTTTCTACTAATCTTGCTGTTTTTTTATTTATATTTTAGTCAAATTCGCCCCACTTTATATGTACCA
>JANSTT010018036.1:0-14951 GCA_026745375.1 Platyura marginata | reverse complement strand
AAAAAAAAAAAAAAAAAAAATTGTAATCGCCCATATAAAAAAAAAAAAAAAATATTAGAATTAATGTGTCTCTCACCAACAATAAAAATATTTATTGAATAATCAAATCCAAAAAACATGAGTTTTTTGGATTTTCCGTTTTTTCCTTTTTTTTTTTTTTTTTTTTTTTTTTTTTTTTTTTTTTTTTTTTTTTTTTTTTTTTTTTTTTTTTTTTTTGGGGGAGTACGTGTTTTTTGAGATAAAAATTGTTTCCTGTTTGATTATATTTATACTCATATCAATCACAATTTTGTAAAATAAAATATACATTTTTGCTACCATCTTGGATATAAATTTGCATATTTATTTAGAAAAAAATAATTATTATTTATAGAAAATTTAAATCAATTTTCCATTGCAAGTATTGAAAATTATGTAGATTAAGTATTTTTGTTTGGGGCGAATAAAAGTCCACCCGGGAATTTAGTGGAAGAATATTGAAAAATTATTTTTTTTTGTTTGATTTTTTTTTTTTTTTTTTTTCAAAATGGCTATACCCCATACGTCGGTAATGTTGTGGAGTCTGCCACTATGGTTTTTTTTTATCTTTTTATATTAGTTATTTTTTATTAATTACATTGGACCCATCAGGCGAGGGTTTACGAACTTATGGGACAGAAAGTTACCACCTTTTCATCAATTCCTTTTTTTCTTTCAAAATGGCTATACGCTACCTATATATTACTTAGTAGATAGGAAATAGGGTGGGGAGGGTCTACCACTATAGTTTCTTGTTAACTTTTCATATTGGTAACTTTTTAATATTTACATTGGATGGCTCCAGGCAAGTTTTTACGAATTTCTTCGTATCCTGAATGAAAATACTAAACAAAGAATTTTCATTATTATCGTTGCCTTTATTTACATATTTTTTGTACTCAATCTCCTCTATTCTGGAAAATATATTTTTGTATTGTCATTGACATTTCAAAAATTCTAAAATAATTTGCCGTTTGTTTTTCAAGTAAAACTTTATTAAAAATTAATAAACAACTACAAGATTTCCATTCGTTTATATTCCGCTTGCCGATTTTGGTAATCTCTTTTTTAAAAAAAGAAAAGAAAAGAAGAATAGAAGAGAAATGAAAAAGAAATTCCTTAAAATTAGATACAAAATTGAACAAAGTGCAAAAGTCATTTTATTTCTAATTTAATTTGCCCTAAATTTAATCTACAAAAAGATATCTCTCGGTTACCATTTACAAACGTTTCGTTATTTTTTTTATTTTTTTTATTTTTTTTTTTTTTTCTTACTCTCTCTTACTCAAAAATATTTGAACATAAAAAGTCCCTATCAAGATTTTCTTATAATACATGACTTTAATTAAAAAGCAAAATAAAATGCGATTTAATTCCATTCTTAAAACTTAAGTCATCCACTTACTTCAATTTTCTTTATTACGTCTTGTCAACGTTGCTATTTGCAATGAAGTTTCGTATCCACATCCTTAAAGCTTTCGACTAATTTGGAAGAATATTTTCTTCCTCGTATACTTATATATAGAGCAGTAATTTAAATCGTGGATTTTTGGTTATATAAAGTATGAAGATTTATATTAATGTAATGTCTTTGGAGATATTTTCTACTTCTTAAACTTGAAGACAATTTTCTATATATATGTATGTATAGAGAGAATTGATTTGGTAAATGGAATTTATTTATACATAATGTATGTAGAGAACCATGTTTTAGATAGATACTTATACATATAAGTACGTATTACACTTGATAACTTTTCATAAGTATCTGGAGGTTCTTTATGTTTGCAAAATGTACTTTATGAAGTTTAATTAGAACAATTTCACTATTTAATGAAAATATTTTTGGTAATTTATATTGTTTTCAAGTTTGTGCAAAATATTTTATAATTAAAATAACTTTTCGTAATGGTGTTCATAGAAATAATCAGGAACGCTTAACCCCCTTCTTTCGTAGAGAATATTGTGGTAAAAAAATGTGAAGGGTTTAGCATGAAAAAAAAATTCCAAAAATGTTGTCTATATTTTTATTTTTTTTTTTTTATAAGGAAAACTTTTACGCTTAAAGATTATTAAAAATAAAATATTTTTGTTTAGTCGTTATGAAATTAAAATTTACAAAAATTCGGCATTATGCAAATATTCTACTTTGATTAAAGTTTTTTTTGTTAAATTTAACTCCATGGAACGAATTTTATGATAATTGATTGTTAATTAGGATTTGATGGCTATAATTCCAAAAATAGGCTTAACGTCTATTGTGTAGAGTGCTCTTTAAAACTTTTAAGAAATTATTTATATTGTCCTTTCAAGGGGACAAACTTCCTGAATACGTGGCTTATGGTCAACAATTGTCTTCCACTTTAATATTTTCTTTAGGTCTTTTCAATTTTGGTCGGATCTGATCGTTTTTGGATTTGTTGTAATTCTTACAACAATGGTTTTAATAGAGATATTTCGTAATCGGGATTTCAAACAATATTTGGGCATATGTTAGAAGAGGACGAGAATTCAGTACGAATTCAATTTCGGATCAGATCGTTTCATAGATTCCAAATAATATTTTGAAATTTTTATCCAGTTGTGTCATTCCGAACAAAAAATTGGCAGATGGCAGAAAACTGCTCTCATTCACAGAATTAAGAGGAATAGAGTTCAGTATGGATAGGATTTGATATAATATTATAAATGTGTGACATGGTTCGTCTCAATCCCACATTTGATATTGATTAATTAATCTATTAATAATTTCGAATTTTAATGAAATTTCGTTATGAAAAATATTTTCAAACGTTTGACAATTGCTAGGTTTCTAAATGAAAAAAATTCACCATAATCATTAAGTGTTTTTTATACCAATAAGAAAATATTTACATTTCTCTATTGAACAAAATGACGCCTATAAAACTTATCTCAAATATGTTATTTGAATAAGTACGTCGACAATCGATGCTCCTAACGCAGATAATGGATTTGAATAAGTATGTCGACGTTAATCCCGCAGAATAGATTAAAGCTAGGGTATTTTTGAATATATTGTTCAGCACAATATTTCACGTTACATGTTATTGCAATAAGTGAAATGTATAGGCGCATGTCTTAACACATACCTTTTTTTATACAGCTGCTGCTAAGTGTCAGTATATTTTATTTATGACTTAAGGTATCGTTTAGCTATTGTTCGATTCTCACAAAAATCTTTCTCTATAATGGATTATTAACCCATTTGGATTTTACGAAAGAATGAAAAATATATAATACCGATTGCATATTAGAATAAAAGAGACATTAATTTGAGTTACGTGGGTAACACTGGTTGTCGTATAGAATTCATTTGTTACAAAAGGATCTGATGACACTGACAAATAAACCTAAACGAATATCTTTAAACAATTATCTGCAATAAGAAAAAGTTTCCCAAACATATAATTGAAAACTTCATTTCTTTTTAAATCACTGTTTTGGAAAATTTAAATTACTCTCGTATAACTATTGTTTATATTTAACTAAATGACAAAAGTTCCACAAAACCAAACCAAACTTTAACTTTCAACTAAGATAAATTGGAATATTCAAATTGATATGAAATTGTTATTTTAGTTGAATAATTTCCCTCATATCTATCAAATTTGTATTGTTTCAGGTGTGGCAAACCACAAATTTCTCCAACGTTCGTTGAAACCAAAATCTATGTATACTAATATTGAAACAGTAATAACAAAGTTCTGAATCATATTCGAAATCAAGTATTATTCTACATACATACACACATATACTCGTATGTATGTATGTGGGATTTCAAAAAGGCAGCAGCCCAAATCAAAGATGGAATTTTCGGCACTACATATTTTTGGTGTACCTCTGTTCATTGTCATTTTAATTTAGCTACATATTTCGAAAAATTAAAACTCCCATTTCCATTCTTTTGAAAAAGTAATCATCATCCATACATATGTACATACATATATGAAATATGTACAATTGAAAATGTTATTATTCACCACTACTAGTTATACATACATATATATACATATATTATATGCATAGAGGTAGATTATTTGTATATAATACGAGAATGTAAAATTTTTACTATAAAGAACTTTATTGTTTGATGTTTGGTAATGGGTTGGTAGGTTAGGTGGTAGATTCGTACGTACAGATCGGATTTTTTTACAAAAAAAAAAACCTCAATACCAATTAAAAGTCCACCGTTTAAAGCTTAAAAGCATATATAGTAAAAAGGTGATTTTCATCCAGTTTATAACGTTTAGAAATTTAACCAAAATCTACTTCATGTATAGTGTTTGAATGGATATGCCTATAACAATTAGGGTGGATTGTTTTTGCTTTTTCTAAGCGACAATATTTTGAAACCGAAATAATCTATTTTAATGGGAGTAGTTCGATTGCGACTTATTTGACGAAACAATTTATTATTTATTGTATTGAGTATTGAGTATTGCGTTGGGGGTGATTGATGCGCCTCAACCAATTTAGATCTATTGTGCCCCCCCCCCTTCTTACTTTTACCTTCATGGAGCCACTCCATTTTCTAGAGTACCTCCTCAAGTCCAGTTTCCTCTAGTCCTTCTCGGCTATACAGTACTCCCCCAGGTGATCTCTTCTTTTGTGGATTAGTGCTCGTCTCATAATTAAAGTATTCGAGGGGTTTTTTTTGTCTCTTTTCGACATATAATAGTGTTAACTCTTTCTAGTACTATACTTGTCGACAATTATTACTTATTCTAACAAAAAATCTGTGCGCATGCGGATTTGTTTTAAAATAGACTAAAATAAATTGTTTGCGCATGACACTTGATTGTTTGTAAATGGAAGAGAGATGTAAACAAAGTAATAAGAAAGGTGATCTATGATCTAATCTATTGAATAAAATCTTTACTGCTAAATCCATAATAAAAACTACTTAAGGTCGAATTTGTCCAAAACTAAATACGTACATGAGCTGCGCGTAGCGATTAAAAATGGACGAATAGTAGTTCTGGAATTTAAAGAAATATTTGGGTAAAATAACAAACGATAAAATAACCATCAAAGAAAACTTTGGCTATTTGTGCAAGAAAGTGGTAAGAAAAATTAACTTAACTCAGAAGAATTTCTACAATAATTTGTATTTAATGGATAACATCTATGGGTAATACGAGGTTTTTTTTTTAAGATGCAGAAATTACAAAAGCTAGCGATACGTAAAATGTTAAGATTGAGGAGATTTACATCAATTGAATGGATGTTAAATGCATTGGAATGGATAAGCATAAAACCGAGAATATATTCCAAGAACATTACTGCTTATATAGGCTGAAAAATAAAGTGTTGCCAGTGTTATTTGAGCGCTTTGACAAGATTAAGGAGGTGATTGTCAATATAATATAAGAAAACACAGAAGATTTTAGTATGGAGATTTAGTTCTATGTTTTATAAAGGATTGAATGTATTTAATGATCTTATGTATATATATATATATATGTGTACTCTAATGTACATATGTACGTAATGTAATGAAGGCCGGTTCTCCTATAAGGCTCAATTTCAAATATAATTTCAGGCTTTTTGACTAATTTAAAGTATATGCTTCAATCGCAAAACAGTACAGTAGAGGTTGTCTTAATCCAAACTGGGTCATAGCTAAATTATTTTACTTAATAATGTAGATATATGTACGTCGGTTCAGCAGTCCACCCTAATATCAGTTAATTGTTCCATTATTAAATGGTTGTTTGCAATGAACTTTGTTGATGAGAAAATATCTAGGTTTGTATATTAAAACCGAACCTACCGAAACACATACAACAATTTGTAATTAATTTTAGGGTTAATAACTTATATTGATTGGACACTTGGACAGTAACTATATAGATATATTGTCTCCTTCTTCGGGTGTATGTAATGCGTTCTCAATTATCTTTTATTCCATTGCATGTTTTTTTTTTATACAAATTTAAGTTTTCAGTGTTTAAGTCTGAATCTGAGGTATTTATTTACACAATTCTACAATACCCACAATCTAACATTTGAAATAATTTAATTACAATCAAGAATGAAGTTTGCTTATTACTAAGTATTTACGGTGTTTTGTCTATTTTTATATCATAACATTTCTGAAGTGCATAAATGTTAAGGAAAAATTCAAATTACGGTTCCATCAGATGAATGCTTAAGCCAATTTTTAAATATAAAATTGTATAAGAATAATAAGGTATGATGTAACCGTAGCAACCATCTAAAATTAAAATTATATATATATATAAACTAGTGTATTATATTATTACTAGGTATACCCACCGAGTAAAATACCGTTTTATCAATAACGAACATTCCAAAGGCATTCATTTGTGGATTATGATGTAAGATTTGGAATGACAAAGTCTCAATCTAGAACAAAAAAACCCCATTAACTAGTAATTAAATGAAATGGGAGTAGTGCTACATAGATAATACGTTTATTTTCAGATAACAATACTTACACTTTGTTTTAGCCGAATATCGATGTTTTTCTCTATACGTTTATGCAATAAACTACCACTTCTATTTGCCTAATATAATTTTTTTTTTTAAATTAATATATTTTTAAGAAAAGATTTTCATCTATTAACAATACTTCTTGCAAAACCCTAGATGAGATAGAAGTTATTCCGATTACTTCAATTGTATTAAATATTATAAAACAAATGTTTGATCCAATATTTGTATCTTTGTAGGTGTCGCTGCGAACCATTTCTGATATACTTGCATACATTTGGAAAATCTATAAAAATTTAAATTAATAATTATTATTTTTTTTTTTTTTAAACTTCCCAAAGCAACATGTCATACAAAATTTTCAATAGCAAAAATTTTTTCAAACTTGTTGAAAATGAGACTATTTTTTTTAGTAGTATACTAAGTTACTAAGTAGTGCGAGCCACTAAGAAATTATTTTCCAGTAAATTTTCATGGAATTTGGATTCATAGTATGAGATTTGTAAGACAAATTTCCGTTTTGATATTGCTGCTCTAATTTTATCGATAAGTCATGGACAATTAGCTTATAAAAATTCTATTCTATTGTTTATTTCTAAACATAAAAATTAGTCATCGATCTAATACTTACTTCAGAAGTTAATGAAAAAAATGCTGCATACAAGCATGTGATAACTTGAAATTCAAAGAATCTATTAGCGCAGTTTACAAAATCCGTTATATCACCATAGAGTTTAGACGCTTCATCCAATCTATCGCTTAACTTACAGTACATTTGCATTTTCATTTGCTTCTTATTGTCCATTGTTGCCCTTTGCAGAAATTCAATTAACTGCAATAGTTCCTCATTTAATATGCGATAATATAAGACGGCCAACAGCATAAAATTATTGTAGACGATACGGAAAAACAGTAAACCTAATAGATGACAATAGGAAATCATACTCCAACAAAAATAGGAATACAAATTTTCCGTTTTATATTCATATTGACCATCATATGCAATCATGCCAATAATCAAAATAATTGTTTGGAACAGAATAATTACAGCATTTTGATAGAAATGTTTCGTAAAAAATCCATCAATTTGAAATTTGCTTGATTCAAATTTCGATAGACAAGTCCATAGTCGTACTGCTTTCATTATTAACGAGATCAATTTTTTTCGATTAAAAAATTGCTTCATGAATATCGAAATAGTCCGTAGACAAGCAAACACTATTTCGAATGAAGAGGCGACAAGTATTACTTTTGTTTTATCTCTAATAAATCCTGTATCCATAAAAACTGTTACACAGCTCAACAGCATCGAACACATTATGAAACTACCAAAAATCACTGAGTAAATTTCGGATAACAATGACGGAAAAACTTTATTTCCACTTTTGGAATATACAAATGGAGCTAATCCAATGGTTTTTAATAGTAGCAAAGTTGCTACAAATACTTTACTTTGCATAATGTTTAATGTGCGGTTAATATATGCGTCTTATAAGAAACTTGTATGCGAACTGTTTCTAGTTAGAAATTTTTTAGAAATTTTCACCTACCTAATTGTTGGCCTTAAGTAAATAATTACAAAATCAACAAAATTACCTAATTACATTGTTTATTTATTTATTTGGCTTTAAGTATTATTGTTACGTACACTCGTTGTGTTTAGACATAAAAAAAAATATCAAAATGATATTTCCACCACAGCAAAAAGAGTTCAAAAGGTTAAAAGAATTTCTCCTTTTACTGGTCTGGCCAAATAAATTCTTTTTCATACGACCAGCTGCTAAACGACTTATTTGCTGAAATTATTCATATCCGAAGGTGTACACAATTATCTATTGTAACACCCCTGCAACATTCTTTAAGCCTCAATACTTCAATAGGATAGATAGCAATAAGTAGAATATTTCTTGTTTTGGGCATTTCTCCAGGAAAGTACCTGGAGGCACACTTTCTTTTCAAGCACGAGTCATATTAAAATTTTGAATGAATTTTGAGTGTGTCCAGTTATTTTGAATTTTATATTATTTAGAATTTCCAACAATTTTTGCTAACCCTTTAAGGTCCAAAAATATTTAACAAGAAAGGATTATCGAAAAAAAAACGTTAAAAGCTACTTTGACTTCTTTATTGTGAATGTTGTGGTAAATTGTTACTATTTAGAAAATGTTAACCCTTTAAGGTCCAAACGATTTAACTCCTGAAAATATGATTTTGGTCCAAAATGATAACGAATTTCTTTTTGAACAAAGCTATTTGAGTTTTAATTTATTTTCTTTCATATTCAAAATTTTTGTTATTTTTTTCAAAAAAAATTATTTGTTAAAAATTGCTGGAAATTCCAAAATTACAAATTTCGGAAGCTATATCTTTAATAATAAGGAAATTCAAAATTGTATCACGTTTTAAAAACCGCAAAAAAAAACCTTGTCTTTGCCCTCACCTCAAAATTTTTTGGTTTTTTTTTTCAAAAATAAATCGACGTTTTAAATATCAATATTTCTAAGGCGGCGGCACTTATGTCCATGAACTAGGACTAGTTCCACAGTTTTCTTTTTTAAAAAATAAATCCACATTAGAAATATCAATAATTGTAAGGCGGCCCCCATGGCCACAAGCTAGGGCCACAGAAATGGACGCAATTTTTTTTTTTTTAATCTGTCGTTACACTGCTAAGATAAAATGAAATCAACGTCCATTCCAATAAATTATGCAAACAACGATATTTAGTTGTATGCTGAATATTTTGCTGTGACCTGTGACATTATGTGGAAATTTAATTAAATTCATATACAAGCCATTTATTTATATTATACGATAATTTTCAAATGCCCCAATTCTACACTCAAAATGAAATAAAACTCCAAATATCATTTTGATGTCATATTAATTATATTTCCAAAATGTACAAATAAAATAAACTGCCCTAATTTCTATACGCATTTTTGGCTATTTAATTGCTTTCGACTAAGTACACCACTACTAAAAACAATTTAATAAATATATGGAATAATTTAACATATTTACTCTAAATAACATTGGTTAAAGTTAATTATATTTATTACTGACATTGTCTCATAAAATCAGTGAAATGGAAAAATTTTGTTTCATGACAAACCAACATAAACATACAAATGACCGTTTCCGGAAACAGATATGGTGGACACAAACAGAAACTACCCAGGGAAAGGAAATTGTTATGACTGTGTTTATCCGAAATGGTTATATATTTTTTTCTTTTCTTTTCTTATTTTTTTTTTCCGTTCGTCTATCGAGAGAGTTTATTTTCATCTCTTCTTATTTACCCTGAGTAATTGGATTTTGGTTAGACATTTTCGACCATGGTTAACAATTACATAAATGGATCTATATATATGAGATTTGGTATTTAATTTCGGTTTTGTCATGTCCATATCATAGTTGGAAATAAAGAATTTATTTATGGCTATTCAAGCTACTGAAGACATAAGCTTATTTTGAAACAAGAACCTAGAAAAATATAATAATGAATTGTTTGCCATAATAAATGTAGTTTATATGAGAAAATTTGTTAAATTAACCATATTTGTGCTTACGTACAAATATTTGTATAATCAGTGGCGGTTCGTAAGAAAAGTTACAAGGTAATTGGCCATTGGAAAGACATTAATTTTTAGAAATTTTTTTTTTTTATAATGCCCGTCATAAAATAGCGCTTTTTAGGCAGAAATTTACATTTTTACTTGTCTACTATATTTCCATTCAAGCTTTTATTGTAGAAATTCTTAAAAAAACGATTTTACTTACTACTGTATTTTTATTAATTTTAAGCTTTCATTGCAAAAATTAGAAAAAAACCTGCTAATAATACAAACATCATTTTTAATGCAGCTCGAACAGTGCTTAGCCTGTCTAATTTGATATTTCGTCACTGTGCCCATGTTCAGCTAAGGTCCAACGACATTGAAAATATGCTATTTTGAAAATGGAAGGGCATGAAAAAAGTAATCATTTGAGAACTGTAATTACGTGTCAAAATTTGTATCCGATTAGACGTCATTTTGAATTGCCCTAACGGATTTGAATATCATAATCGTAAAAGATAGAAAGAAAAAAATGTCCCACAGAGTTGTACATGTACAGTGTGAAAAATATAACAATAATAGAATTGTGGAGTTTTTCCTTTGTCCATTTTTTTCCATCGAAAGGCAACGTTTCCTCTACATACATATTCATGTAATTTGTATATGTATATGTTTGTATATGTTACTTCAATATACTTAACACTTTTCGGAAACATATCCCGTCCGTATATCACGCCATGTATTTGTATATATCACCTTTAATCATATTTTTTTTGCTTCCACATATGTATGTAGATGAATTTAAAGCTTTAGTTTTAGTTTAGATTTTAGGAAATATTTTTCGAAAGCTAGAGTAAAAAATTTTCGTTTTCTTCACTTTTCATGAAAAAATATGAAAAAAGCAACAAATATTTCTTGTATTGTTTGCTCGCTCGTAAACACAATAACTCAAAAATGCGCTGAGCTAGAGACTTGAAATTTTGTCATCATAAAATCATGTTTTTTCGTGTTGTCCTTCTACTTATTAACAAAAGTTCGAAAAAGTTTCAAACTAAAAAAAAGGGAGAGGGATATGATTTTTGTGCTATAGGTTAGCCTTGCCATAAAATATATATGTATGTATATAGTATAGTTTGTCACCCCTCACCAGTAATGGTAATTTGTTTAACCTACATTATTTTTCGCCAATTATTTATTTCGCCGTTTTTCTTTTTTTGTTAAATTTTTTTCCCACTCTTTCCCTCCCCTTGTATCTTCTTTCTTTCTTGTAAAAAAAAACTTTTAAAATTAAATAACTCCGGTAAAAATCATCTAAAAACCGAGATTATTCAACTAGTGGAAGCATCGCAGACCTTAAATGGCAACCTTTTTTTTTAATATTATTTGCTTTGTTTGTTGCACATAATATTATATGACTATATATAAATATATTATAGCCCATAAGTCTCAACGTTTCGTATAACGGTCGTGATGTGCCACTCTTTAAGCAAGAGTGCTATGTGATATGCTTGACGTATCATCAAATATCACGGTTCGGTAGATACGTTTTCTGGCGTGATTCCTTTTGTCGTGTGCCTATAATAAATGTCATCAAATTGAAATTGTCTGAAGAATTTTTGCTTGGATACTTACAACACAGGAGAGTATTTAATTACACACCAGTAGGTAAGTATTTTTTAACAACAACAATAACAGCAACAACAACAACAACAACAAAACGGTTAATTGAAACAAGTGTTGATCTTGTCCATTACTGTAAAGTAAAAAAGAAGAGCATTCGACCTATCTACTTAGTTATTGGTACATTATACACTTATACAGTATGTACCTGTACCAACACCAACACATACATATATTTGTTATATACCCTATGTATATATAAGAAAAAAAATCTTCATAAAATCAGGCGCCAGGTATAAAACCATCTAGTAAATATTTAATTTCAATTTGCACGTAACACATCAATTATTTTATGTTCCTGTTTCAAACATCAACCATCGCCAGCTTATTATATAATATAAGGGAGATGGGTTCGTTTCCTTTAATTCGAAATTTCCAATTAGTGTTTAATTCAGCTCATCGTTCATCGTCTTGTCTTTCAAATATATTTTAATCTCAAAAATGAAAGGAATTATGAAAATCTATGTATACACACGATGATTCATGCATTATTCATTCATTATTGCATTATATCTACAATTAGTCTTACGTCAGAAAGACGATTCGTTACGCTCTAATATTTTTTAAATATTATTTCTATCTACAAATTTACAATGAAACTAAAATGTCGATTTGTTACCTCTTTGTATAGATTTTCAATTTAATTCAATGGCAATTTCAAATCTTTTCAATTTCTTAAATTTAATTAATTTCCATAAAACATTTGGCTGACGTTCGCTTTGACTTTAACATAATTTGGAGAAAATCAAATCTTAAATTAATTTTATCGTGATATTAATATTACATATTTATTTAATTTTTTTTTTTTTAAATAAATGCTCGTATCAATAATCCCATCATTTACTTGGAATAAATAAAATTTGAATATTACAAAAATTATAGAGAATAGAAAAATGAAAATTTCATTAGTAGACACAAAAAGTTTTATGCCTTGCCGTTTTGGCGTTGCAATCAATTTAATGTAATATCTTGATTTTTTAATCATTTACTCGAAATATATTCGAAATAGAGAAAAATTGTATATTACAAAAATTATAGAGAAAATAAAAATGAAGATTTCATTAATAGATCAAAAAGTTCAACGATCTGCCGTTATGGTGCTGCAATTAATTTTATGTAATTTTTAGGATTTTTAACCATTTAATCGAAATATATTTGGAATATAGAAAATTTTTATTTTACAAAAATTATAGAGAATAAAAAAATTGAGATTTCATTAATAGTTCAAAAAGTTCCATGACTTACCGTAATGGCGCTGCAATCAATTTCACATAATTTGTAGTCACTATTATTTATTGTACAGAAAAGATAGACACGGACAAAGTGATACTATAGATAGTAAATAACTGCTCATGCGGGTTTATTATAATTGGCATAGCTAATCAGTTATTCCTTACTGATTTATCTATGATCTTTGGCATCTTTCACATAGGCGTACATGTCAATCATTTCAAAATAAAAACAGAGGACAAAAATATTGAAATTTTTGACTGAAATCCGGCGTGACACTAATTTAAATAAATCTGCATACCTTCCTTGTTCGAAGAAACGATATGTTCAGTTCAATTATGTATGTATGTAGAATGTAGAGGTGTTGCAGGTTCACCTACTATACATACTATTCATAAATTATTCGATAGCATTGCATTATGTGTGAGTACATATGTGGAATACCATCCAAGTAGGTGTTTACGGAACTTTTTATTGATTGAACCATAGCACCATGTAGCAAACTGTATGAGATTGATTTGCACTCGTTAATGCTCAATTGGATTAGATTTTATCTGTGAAAAGTGATGAAAAGTTTGTCAACATTAATGATATGTTGTTGGAACCGGTCATTAACGTTATCCGTTATTTATTGTTTTATTTTTTTATTGTTTACTGTAAGTGTCTTAAAACGATTTAAAATTGTCTCTTTCACTACAGCAGACCAGAACTGGAGTATTGAACAAGTGGCATTTTTATTAGACTTAATCTTAACTATTTTTATATGAATAAGAACAAATAAAACATTAGACTCAGAGCTCCTAATCATTGGTTTACATGTAACGAGGATTCGGTGAAACGCTCATACTATCTGAATAGTTACCATTTATTAAGTGAAATAAACCGACCAAATAGTTCAGTGGTAGAAGTAAAGTCTTTCGAACGGGTGGTCCTGGGTTTGATCCCTGTTTGTTTTTCTTGCGTACGGAGTATAAACCTTAGGCTGAGCGGATCGGATTTCACTTTAAATTGTAGGCCCAGCGCATAATTTCATGGAATAACTGGTCGGTTGTCGATTCAACGAAGGAAACACTTCAAATGTTAGAAAAAAAAAGATCTTGAGGTATGAGAATTTGTGGAACTAAAAAAAAACTGTAGATGTCGATGTTAAATAGTGAAGCAAGCAATTAGATACATAAATTGAACTCAGTACCCAAAATGAAATTATTTGAAAATCTTGAAACTTCAATTATCACTTAACTAATATTTACATATTCATTGTTAAACACTATTGTAGATACTATTGAATATATATGTATGTAGATAATGTTTTCTTAGCATAAATACGGTAAACGATCTAGAACCTCCCACACCATCCCTTTAAAAGACTAAAAAAAAAAAAAAAAAAACAAGCAGTCCATTACAATCGACTTTATACAAAGTATATGAACAACGAAATGTCTTTCGAGATGGTTGAAAATGTGTTAAATGGAACGTAGAAAATATTGATTTTCCATAAATTTGCATGGTCTTAAAGTTCATATAATACAGTGAGAGAGAAAAAGAGAAAGAGAGAGAGAGAGAGAGAGAGAGCGAGATAGTGTTTTCAAAACGCCCACGATTTTCCTGGCATTTCCTCATAAACCAGGACAAATACCTTAGATAAGTTAAGTACGCTTCGTCTGGGTATACTTAGAGAAACATACCTTACATTGTGTTGTTACTACATATACAATACATACAGATACATAAATATATAGTACACTATAGGTACCTTATATAAAGATTTGTTTTAGTATCAAACATGTACTTGAAAGTAAACCATTTCAGTTGAGATTATTTATATAAACCAAAAAGGAATTGGAAAGGATCTGTATTCTTTATCTTTATAGAATTAGAGTATTAGTACCTATAGTTATATACATATATGTGTGGCGGCTTGTTCATTTACTCAGGTTGATCATTTTATTATAGTTTTTATTATTTCAAGGAATCAAGTATTCCTGT
>JANSTT010018035.1:0-14951 GCA_026745375.1 Platyura marginata | reverse complement strand
TTGTTAATATATGCGTATAGCAGAAATTTTACTTGGATAGATTCAATTCCATTGATTGAATATATGAAATTGTTTGTATGGTAAGGAGTTGTGCGTGTTGTAAGTATTTGTATTTTGTGTGGGTTAAACCTACTCATATTTTACTTTTGAATCCTTATCACAAATTTTCACGCGACGTCACTGGTACCTCTGAAATTCTTACTGTAATATACCTTATATATATATATGTTATTATTATACTTATATATTTAATTACCTACCTTGTAAATTTTATTTGGTTTTTTAACAAATTATCGAGAAAATAATTTTCTATAAAAAAATTGTCTTGGAAAATACCCAGTTTTGTATTCTATATATATATATATTAATAATTTTCTCGATATTTGGTTAAAAAATCGAAAAAAATGTATAAGACAAAAAAAAATTGTAAATAATATTTTACTTAAAATAAGAATATTTTTTTAAAAATATTTGAACAACATACACCATTTATACATAAGTATATCAGAAGTCCAGAACTCCCACGTCACGTCGAAAGTACAACGAAAACCCACCAACATCGAAGCTACTTGTCTGTACGGAGGTATAAAAAAACCAATTTCCCGTTTTTCAACTTTCAGACCAAACATTCATCAAACTTTGTTAGTTAATGGTACATATTTTATATTATCTGCATTTTTTTCTTAATACCTTATACTCTGGCATGAAATCAAAGAGAAATTTAAATCCAATTTTATTTGTCCAATAAGAAAAGGACGTTTTTCTTTTTAGTGTTTTAAATATACATGAAGGTTTTAAAAGGGATAACTTTTTTTAATAAAAATGTGATATTTAAAAAATTTCTAAGAAAATAATATACAAAACTAAACCGTTGGAATATAAAAAAGTATTGTAAGTGTCCAATTTGACTTTAAGCAATATATGTACAAACATATAATTTTATTCTTTTCAAATCTTAAGTTTTTCTTTCTACATATATTCCCAAATATAAGTAATCATAGCCATAATTCATCAAATTACATTTTCAAACATCACAAAATCGCAAAATAAATTTTGGCTACAGAAGAATTCTGAAAAACGATTAAAGTACCATTAGAATCAGGCTATATCAGATCTCTGATAGACATATAAGACATCGGATATTATGAGAAAAGTTTTCATTCAATGCTTTGCTTCGAACTTTTATATGCAAGACAAGAAATAAATCTCAAGATACCCATCTATCCAGTTTATTGATTTAAACTTTTATGTACCACAAGGGAAAAGATTTTATTAACAGAAATCCACTTTAAGTTTTTTTTCTTCTTTTTTTTAGTATTTCAATCAGAAAAATTGAGAAAAGCGATTGGGATTTAATTATATATTGATTTCAAGGATTTTTATTGCAATTTTACGCTTTATATTGGCTACCACTTAATATATAAGTAGAGGTAGGTACCAAAAAAAATTAAATTAGAATTTTTTTTTTTAACTTAACGGGGTACCGTTCTAAAATAATGAGTATAAATATATTTTTTTATTATTTCAGATTTGTAAGTATGCCTAACCAACATATATGTTTACCATCGGTAACCTACCCAAAACTCATTCTATTTAAAGCTTCTTAGCGACAATTATTTTATCCTTCTATTTTGTGCGTGAGCAACTATTAAATAACTATAGTAAAAAATCTAACGAATATATGCTAATGATCCAAACACACTGAAATGTATTAAGCATCGTCCACTGTATGCGATACAATTTGTCCGTTTTCGTCCGTTTCCATCACAACTACGAACTATCCCAGTTTGATGGGATTTTTCGTCCGAATTCATGCGAATTTTGACATAATTTTTTAATTAATGTTTAATTAATAATTAATGTTTTGTTATTTTACGACTACGAATAATTGTGTTAATATTTTAATTTTAAAATGGAGATATGTCAATGTCAACGGGTAGACATAAAAAAAATAAAATTTACAGTAAGCTATTGGCCTTTAAAAAATGCATTTACTTGTATGTAATATCAAATACATTCGACAAAAACACGTAACCCTTTCCGTATTTTTGTCGAATGTATGTCCAAAAATGAGTTGATTTCAAAATATGTATTTCCAATGCATACTCTATCTAACTATAAGTAATTTCACAAATTCTTCCAAACATTCTACCATCATGATGGACGTTTCTCACTTTATCATTAATTTACAAAAATTCAAATAGAAAATTCTACATATATACATACATATGTATACCTACATATAGTAATTGAAATGCCGAATTGGTATTTTTCATTGTTTGTTCTCATAAAATAAGAATTTTTGCATTTTCCGTTTAGGAAACAGCTTCTACTATATATTGATTTGTCTATGTATTGCATATACTGCAGCTGCAGCTATGTAGTTATCTATATATATACATGCTATTTAGGGGATGATGCACTCACTATATGTACTGAATAATAGAGCCTTTTCGATGAATGCTTTCTCATATGGAAACAAAAATACGGGAAACATCAAAAGAAAAAAAAAACCGTCTCTGTATATATGGGATAAAAATGAAAATGCATTTAAATGAGTGAAAAGTTGCATTTTTTAAGCCAAGCGTTGTGTTGAATAATCATTTTCTATCTTTTCTATATTTTCTGAATGCATGAAGGGAATATTTTATCATAATATTGTGATGCACCCGAGTTTAGTATTATTACAGTGAGTATAGTAGGTGAAGGGTTTTGTTTGAATTAAATTCCTTTAACCACACACGCTATATCTATGCCGAGGCACTCGAGAAAACTATATTTTCCCAACATAAAACTCAAGGTTTACTATCGTCTCTAATTATGTGCATCCTTGCAAGCTGAATTCTAGATTATCAGTGGCGGTTCATGTATACTATTAAAATTCAGTATAGCTTTTTTTAAATTAGTTATTAGAGGTCAAATGTCCTTTCCGTATTAAAATACCAGCTCACTAAATATTTGGATATAATACGATAATTTCAATCGAAAATTGCTTTAAAAATAGAGGATCAAAACCGAAAATTTCAGAATATCAAAAAATACTCATATTATCTTCGGATGTATTGTGAAACTATTCCCTATTGTGACAACTTCCATATTGAAGAGCTATGTCAGTGAACAAAATTTTTTTTAATTTCAGCTATTTATCTCTGTTTGCATTTGAAAAAGTTCTCAAGAATATGTTGTTGTTCTTTAGATACTGCTAGGCTTTAAGGAATTTCGAAAATTTATCATATCCATGCAGTATGGATTTGTTTTTTATTTTTGTTATTCAGCGTCAAATTGAGAAACTTTAGATTATTATACTGTGAAGGTTAAGTTACCAGACAAATTTCTTTTCTTTTTTTTTAAATATTGAAATTAGAAAATTTAAAAAAATTATCAACCTGTTACGCTACTGTCCCTATACACAATAATACACATAGTTATATAATAACTATGTATGTACATATGTACATATAAGTATGTAGGTATAAACTCTTGATTATTGTTACAGACAAAGGGAAGAGTCTTCTTATACCATCATTGAACTCCTTTTTGTATACCTTCAGTTTGTAGATTATGCCATCCGGTTTTATTTATATACCTACAAACTTATATGTGGGTTAAATTATTTTATTAGGTACCTGTAACGTAGAGCGAAACAAAACAATAAGATATATCTGCAGATTAAATGTACATTTTCTAATTATTGTTAATGATGAGTAGATATGGACCTACTTGACTCTCTAAAGCAGACAGCATATAGTTGAGTTTTTATATTTCATATTCAAATTCAATACAAAAACCTTTATTAGTGTTATGCCCCTATGCTCCTATACCCCTATTCTTAATTTAAAAATATCATCCTATACTTTCTCAAGCCGACAAACAATATGTGTGACTGAAATTTTCACTTGCTTTGCCACAAATATTGTGAAAAAAAAAAATCTCCATAGAAGAACACCCGACAAAATAGAATTGAAAAAAAAATCACTTTTTTGCCACAACCATTTTTTTTAGTAAAGATATTTGCAGAAATATTTAAAGTAAGATCAGTCCATTTAACTTTGTTTTCAATAAACAAAATCCAGGTCCCTAACTTTAAACTTTTTTTAAAATAAATGAATACTCACATTATTAAGACTTAGATAAGGCAGGTGGTTTGTATTATCCAGAGTGTATGTATAGTTAGAACACTAAATCAAAAAATCATTGAAAGAAAACCCATGAAGGAAATTAGTTATGGCAGCATGACTTGAAACAAGAAACTGAACCTTTTCGATAAATAAATAAATAATATTTTTACTTTATGGTCCTTTAGAGAAAAAAATTTCTCTTCTCCTTTTCCCCCTACAAAGCTGATACAAAGATTATAATTTTACATCCTCCTTTCCCGTATGAATATTGTACGATTTGCTTCAAATTTAATAGGAGACCTTACCCATAGATTACTTAATAATTTGTAAATAATTTCAATTGTAGTAGTCTTTTTTTATATATAAATGGCTACAAATAAGGCCAAGTACCTATCTGATTTTCGTTTATCTTTTCCTATTACCGTATCATTAACTTTTACCTTCTAAATTTAAGCCATATACATATATACTTACTCATCACACATCAATTACTGGGACACTGCACAATATATTTACTTTTGAATTATCGCACAGCAATATACAATTGCGATACAGTTCAATTTCAATGTCAAAAAGCATGTTGCATAAAATTTAAACTTTTTGTTTACATTTTTCATAATTAAATTATGTCTGTCGCACCACATTAACAACCATACAAATGCAATAGGTACGATGTTTGTGTGATAATGAAAATTCAATTTTATCGTTCACAAAAAAAAAAACCATATATAAATAAAAGAATATGTGGTGGGGGAAATCAATTTCCGCGTGTAAATTTTCCCATATAAACAGTAAGAGATTTTGGAAAATCGGATTTGTTCTGATCCGTAGTTGGTGCGTTGTTATTCGGTTAACTAAGCTTTCAATTTTGAACATGAAATTCGCGCTTGTGTTGTGGTTGTTGGGTGTTTTAAACCATTTCTGGGGTAGATATGTGGTATCTCTAGAGACTCGTAAGTTATTTATATGGTGAATAAAATAAAATATGAGAGAAATCCTTAGCATACGAACATATTAGGTATATGAACATATTTATTTATAATTCTGTTTGTTTTCAACACATTTGTTGGCACACATCTCTGTGGGTATGTAATTAAATCACAGAAAATAGGTAGATAAAATGAAAAATTAATAAATTAAACAAGCAGTTTCACAGTTTGTGTCAGAGTGGCAAATATGGCATTCAAGTAAAATCTAAGTAGTAAGTGAAAATCATGAAGTGCCACTTTAGCATAGTGAAAAAGCCAATCTTTTATAACACACTACACTATAGTGTGCAGTAACTATACCTTTCGACTATTTTTAAATTAAAAAATTCAAAATAAATACTAAGCGACGAGATAGATCCAAACATCTGATATCTATTCGTACATTCCTCAGCTTAAATTGCGGAAAATCTTGATGCTGAAATCCAATCTTCCAATCCTTTATTGACATGATGTTTTTCAAAAAACCTATTTTCTACGGAAATTTCCCACCATATATACATAGATAGATATTCAAAGAAAAACAGTTATTCTAACAATGGACTCGTAGTTCAGGAGAACGAGTAACGTAATGGCAAATTTGTAAAATCTGAAGAAAAAATGTTATTTTTGAATTCCACAAATTAATCTTAAAAATAATTTCAATTTAAAAAATTCAAAGCAAGTATTAAACGAAAAAACACACCCAAACATATATA
The DNA here is from genome assembly GCA_026745375.1 of Platyura marginata. Lineage (NCBI taxonomy): Eukaryota > Metazoa > Arthropoda > Insecta > Diptera > Keroplatidae > Platyura > Platyura marginata. The sequence continues at coordinate 9,149 of JANSTT010018035.1, read as the reverse complement.
CATACATAGTTGGTTTCGTACATTCTTCAGTCTTTTCGTAAAGTCTCGAACCTAAATTTTGATCCACGTTTATTAAAAACTCCTTAACTGATAACATGTTTTCTGCACTTCTTCTTCTATCGACATGTACCAATGATCGAAATGGAAAAAAAAGTTTTCCAAACAATGGTCAAGGAGAAATAGTAAAATAGTAAAATTGTGAATTACATTTAATTATGGACTTGTATTCAAAAACAATTTGCCAATCAACAACTTTGATATATTTGATTTACATTTAAGAATATATTCTACAGTAACAAGAATTTAATCTCAAATACCTACACATGATATTTTCAATTTCACCGAAAACAGTTGAAAGCCCTATATCGAATAGATTTTCAATGTCAAACACAAAAAACTATAATCATGTACTATATGGCGTGTTAGAGGACATTAACAGCCAAAAATCATAATTAAATATTCAAATTTGAAAAATAAAGATAAAACTAACAGAATATCAAAATATTTGAAAAACATTTTCCCTTGTAGATAATTTTCTATAAAAACTAAAGCTCACCAAAATAACATGAAAATGGAATATGAATGAGGATAGAAAATTAAGTTGTTTACTATACATTCTTATAAATATACCATCAAGATACAGAAAATTGCTGGTGATATTTTTGTTGAAATATTAATTTCAAATGTTTCTTTTCTGTTTTTTATTTCTAAGTAAAATTTCATGGGAATTACGTTGAATATCTATAACAAATATATCTATGTATGTAACTATCTGTATGGAGATAAAATATTTGTTGTTGTTTACGACAAGTATTCAATAAATACGTAAATTCGTGAATTATTTCAGGTGTTTTAATATAAAATCCGTAAATTCGCGAATTATCTCAGGTGTTTTAATATTAAAACAAGACGCACAAACATACAAAAATGAAACAATCTATAAATTGATACGATATCAATTTAAAATAAATGATAATAAATTTTATAATTATACAAAAAAATTGTAGAATGAAATTTGAGGCAAAAGTTTTGTTTGACACATTTTTTTTTTAATTATTGAATTGCAAAATACCTAGAGTTGATTGCTTTAAATATTCAATATTTAATACTTATTCGGGATTATGATATTTCGAGATTTAAAAATTTGTGTTTTTTTCAAACATGGGGATGGGACGTACAAAGAACTTGTTATATATCATCTTCTATACGATTGACAGGCATATTCTGTGCCATGAGCGATTTTGGGTTCTATTATTGAAAATTATAGAAAAATAAAACCATTGTCAAATTCAATAATAATTGGAATTATAGAACTGGTATTATTAACATTTATTTCTTTATAAATCATCTACTTGTATACTGAAATATGTGAACGAGAAATCTGATTGATATTCTTGTTTACATATTTTAATATAGATAATTTACGTATTCCAGAACCAAATAATCATCGTTGGACTATAATAATTGGTGAAGAAATCCCAACCAAATATGTTGGGCTGCACAACTCGTTAGCTTCGGATCAAAATCCCGAATTTCGCGCGAGTTCAAACAAACAAAAAGAAATTGGATTCGAAATTTTGGAAAATTTTTAAATTCGGAATTTTTCAAGAATTTTAAATTCGAAATTTTAAACTTTTAGGGATTTCGAAATTTCGGGTTTTTAAAATTCGGGATTTTGGTACTATCCTCCCTAAATTATGCATAAATATTTCCCTAAACATTTTTTTTTGTGATCATTTTTGTATCATACCTAAGTCCTAAGTATACCTATGCACTGTACATCCAAGGCCTTTATTTATTTTATATAAATAGAGTAAATAAGTAAAAAAATTTTTTTGGAGTAATATCAGAAAAGAAAGATTAAATAATAAGGCCATTCTGTAGAGCAGGAAATTTTAAACCGAATGGCCCCTCCCAAACTAATTGATGATAAAAAAATAAAGCCACTGTGACCGATACCGATTTTAAAAAATTTGATACAAATTGGCTGTTTTTGTCAGAAAAAGTCGTAAGGCAAGCGGTTAAGTTTGTATAATGTTGTCAGTGGGTTGAGTACCTTATTAAATAGCAAAAGTGTTTTAAATAAATTTTGAAATTATTCTAATAAATAAAATAAAATATAATAGTTTGTCGTACTATAAAAAAAAACTTTTAAAAAACATATTTTCAAGTTAAAATAAATTTTTCCCCAACAAATTAAAAGAGCTCCTTAACGAAACAGCTCAAAACAGCTGTGAAAGAGACAGTGTTAACATAGGTATGCCTGTATTCGTAAAAATTTATAATTTTTCTAATGGGCAAATGCCGAATATACAAATACTCTTAATGCCCAATGGAGCTAACAAATAGGGCTAACAATTTTATCGGTGACTGCATGTTAAAAAAAAAATAATTTTAGTTTCCACAGTTCCATGTTTAAAATGGCCATCGTTGAACGAACGCAACAGTCGTGTGGTTGGCGGTACAAATGCTGAAATTGATGAAACTCCATATATAGCAAGCCTTACTCGAAGGGGTGGTCATTTTTGTGGTGCAACTATTTTAAATTCAAGATGGTTACTTACAGCTGGTCATTGTGTGTGCAAGTAAGTGTGAAATGCTTTGCTATACATTTTATAGTAACTTTGGTGAAAGAAAACACATTTGTCACCATAAGACTCTAAAAACAATTAATTCTTGATTTATAGTCATTGTTTTTACATTTTCAAATTACATAATTCCATGACCTTATTTATTTAGTGTGTCAAAGGAAAATTTTAGAAATCTTAGAAATAAAATATTTATCTTCTAGTGGTCTCAACAAAATCGTTAAACCAGCCCAAATTAAGGCCATTCTTGGACTATACAAAATATCCGATTTTAAAAACAACGAAATACAAACTGCTGCACATGAAGTCGACTTAAAAACAATAATTCCACACATGGAATACAAATGTACATCACCAGCTAACGATATTGGTTTGTTAATCGTGAAACTAAAAAAAAAAAATTAATTTCCCATTTCTAGCGTTGATTGAGCTATACAAACCAATTGAATTCAATGACATTGTTCAACCAGCCTGTATAGCTCTAAGTAGATCGATTGAAAACAATTACGATGGAACAACAGCTATCGTGTCCGGTTGGGGTTGGACTAATGAAGATCAGTCGATAGGTATGCATAAGGTTTCGTTGAATTGCTACCTAATTAGTTTAAGTATTTTTAGGTCAACGTGCTGATGTACTACAAAAAGCTGTTGTTAGTATATGGAACAATGAAAAGTGTCAAGAATCATTTAATGCAAATGCTGAAGGTCACATAATATTATCGACACAACTTTGTGCTGGATATACAAATGGTGGTATTGATTCTTGTTGGGTATTTATTTTTGTACTTTGAAGAGGACATTTTCTATATTTTTTTGTTTGTTTTTTGTACAGGCTGATTCTGGTGGACCATTGGTTTCAAATGGAAATATTCTTATTGGAGTTGTTTCAACTGGAGTTGGTTGTGCTCGTCCTGGTTTACCTGGTATTTATACAAGAGTCAGTGAATATACTGATTGGATTAATTCTATTATTCAGTCAAATCAATAAATTTAGGGCTGTGACATTATAACACTGTACTAAGTACTAATTATATGAAATCTGTGATATCTACAAAAAAAAACAATTAAATAAATTTAAATAATTTATTTTATTACAAAAAAGTCTCTCTATATAGTAATTTAATGTATAATCGTAATTTAATGTACAGTAAATTTATTTATAAAAATACAAACACAAAACTTTTGTTTTACCTAAAAAAATAGTACAAATACATATTTAAAAGCAACAAAAATAGTGTTTTTTCTTTTTTTTATTAATAAATTGTTAAATCAGTCCCATAAAGCCACGAGTAATTTTTTGCTTCTGTATGTATATGAAATATAAAGAGGAAACTTTGGTTTTATGTAGAAATTTTCAAAAATGTTTTCGTGTTTTCTCAACGAATTGGAAGTTTTGCAACAAAAAAATGCAATAAAAATTTTATTCACTTGGTTGGTGACTCACTAGCTGGTTGGTACGATAACTTTAGAACCCGTTGAGCTAGAATATTGATTTTTTTTTTATTGGTTCAAATATATCTAGGGTGGTGGGTATTGTAAATGGGAAAAATCCCCCACTTCTTCGACCCCTTCTCATACAATTTTTTTTTTAAAACACATGTAACTATAACAAATACAATAATAAAATAAATAAAAAACAATATTGTTTATATGAATACTTCGTATATGTATTTAGGCAAATATTTTGCATATAAGAAAATTACATATAAAAAGAAATTATCAGATAGGTACTAAAATTATAATATGAGTAAATCGATAATGTGAAATATATTTATTGTTTTTTTATTGAATTCATTAAGAATTAATAATTTTTATTATAGTATTTATTTACAATATTATATTCTTGAGAACAATATAAAAATTATGTTTTTGATGATAGAAGATATTGAATATAAACCCTTGAATATTGGATTGATATTGATTAACCCATTTATAGAAATTCTAATATCTCTTTTGCTCTTTTGCTGAAAACAATATATACGTGTATATGGGAATACTCAATTAAAAAATTGAATCTGTCGTATTACTTAGCACAAAGTATATTATTGCATAGCTTTATTGAATTGCGATTATGTGCTAGTGACTATACGAAAATTTGTGTAAATAAAAAAAAAACAGATAAGCGGGTTTCCATTACGACAAAAAAGTTTTACTTCTGATTATATGGGTAATTTACAACGGATTGATTGAATCCGTTGAATCCGAAAACCAGACGTCACTGTCATAAAAGTATAAAATGTTACATTTCTCAAATTATCCCATTAACCACCATACAAATTCTCTTTTACCATATCCATATGTACAATATGGTACAATGCACACACGTACATACATATTCGAATAACAAAAATCTAATTGAACGATGCCAAAAGTCGAAATATATCTTCTGTAAGATTAAGACTGATATTGTTAAAATTTATTTCTTTATAGATCTGTTAACCAGATTTCTTGTTTACATATTTTAATATAATGATGATTCACGTATGTCAAGACCAAATATTCATCGTTAGACTATCATTATTGGTGAAGAAATTCCAACCAAATATGTTGTACTCGTTGGGTAGGGTTCAAAATCCCGAATTTCGCGGCGGTTCATTAAAATAACAATAATTTGAATTCGGGATTTTGCAAAATCTTTAAGTTTAAGGATTTTTTAAGAATTTTAAATTTTTGATATTATGACATTTCGTAATTTTGAATTAAACGAGATTTCGGCACTTTGTACTGTATGTACATGCACTAGTACATAGCCTTTATCTTTATTAGTTGTAAATAAAAAACATATATGTGTAAACTTGAGTTTAAGAAATTACTTTCTGGATCGCGAAACTTAAACATGCGCCCGATCTGGTACGGTATAGAAACGAAACTGATCTCTCAAGTCCATCCGCACCCACATGACAAGCTGCGTTGAACAGAAAAAGGGGCTGCAGGTGTGCAGCAATATACTTTTACGACGGGATTTATCGTAAACCTTATGAATATAGTCTGGGTAATTGGTATGATTGAACTATACACAAATTAGGGAAAAACCATTCATAAAAATACAATTAGTTTAATTTATGCAAAATAGAGAATTATTTGAACATTTATTAAGAGTCCCACTTAGGTTTACATATGTAAGTATGTAGATATTTTATTATATGTATTTACATATATGTACGTTATAATAATAATTCTTGCATTATAGAACTAATTGGAGTTATTCCCGTAAATGAACACACAAAAAATAATGTTTCATTTATGAGATTATTGTAAACATTATGTAAAATTGTTAAAAATTGCTCCAAACATTGTTTAAACAGCAACAATTTGGTACGTTAATTAACGGGAATAACTGCGCTTAACTACTACTACTAGAACTTCCCGTTAAAATTTGTACAATGCCATTTAATGCAGTCATAAGATTCGAGAAAAGGGTTGAAATTTTGTTTCCAAATGGTATAGATGATTGGAAAAATTGTTTTGGATCTGTAATATTAGAGTAAGTTAGAGTAAGAACTAAAACCAATTTTAACCTAATTACCGACAGACGAATCGAGATTTGTAATATTTAAGCCTGACATCAAAGCATTAGTATCATTATTGAATTGAAGGCAAGTTGTTGATAAATCATTGGTCAAATTTCCAAACGATTGCACAGCCACCTGTCCTTTCTCTAAATTGATAATAAACAAAAAAATTCTTCATTGAAATGATCGATAATACCGAAATTTAGAGAAGCCGAATCTGCTTTACTGAATTTTTGTATTTCTTGTGTCATATTACTCAAGTCATATGAAAGATTCATCGCATTAGATCCCGTAGTTTCTAAGAGATGAAGGACTTCACTTAAAAGTACATTATCTACAAAGTATTACTTTTTAGTATATAATCTAACAATTTTAATTTTTATATTTTACTTTCAATTCCAGTTTCATAGAAAATTGGACTTTGATCAAATAGTTCTTTATTCTTACTACACAGAGTCCAAATCTTGAAAATAGTTGCAGTTATTTTTTCCAAAAGTTTAGTTGGTACGTCTAAAAATAACTATGGATTTACTAAATTGCTAAAATATTTTATTATCTATGTTCTAAACTTACATACTGATACACTTAGTGTAGGAGAATTTTCATTAAAGACTGTTTCCAATGTTTTAATAAAGGAATCTATTAATGTTTCAGCATTATTGTTAAGATTCCTAACAGAACGGAGCACATTTAGGAGAGAGGCAAGACCAGCTCTCAAATCTGTATTACAATTTTCGCATTCTGTGAAATAACAAAAAGTTACAAAATATCTAAATTTATTAATTGAAAGAAAACCATTAAGGAATTGGCTAAAGGTATACCCAATACTGTACGATTTTTTTTAACTTTGAATTAACACAACTTAATATAATAAAATAAATAAATCACAATTACTATTAGCACGCTTTATTTGATTATTAAGGACATCGATTCCATTTTGCAGGTCCTCACTAATAGTGTCTTCATATTTTGTAGCAATTTTCTTTATTTGATTTGGTGCTGTAAATACAGAATTTATTTGATATATCAAAATATCTCCAAAATAATTTACAATACACATTACTTACATATGTATGTACTGTTTGCAAAAATAAAACAAATCAATAAGCTTATTAAAGCCAATAAACGTGACATTATAATTTATTTTTAAAATTTCTTAATTAACAATAAACGCTACAAGTAGCTCTAGCGATGCTACAATTAAAACTGATTATTTTTCTTTTCCAACGTTGATTTATAAGAATTTTTTTCACTAATAATATTCGGTGAGTGCCACATCAATAATGAATACATTTGTATAAAAAGCGTAATATTTGTTTTATTTGTGCGGTGCTATAAGTAGAACAGCTGAACAAGCATACCTCATTTAACGCTTTTCTTGTCTTGTCTTATACTCAAAACCTAAAATAAAATGTAAATAATGATGGTCACTACATTTCTAATGCTTTCGATTTGAATCGCTACACAAAAAATGTTGAAAAATCAATTGATGTGAATAGTCAAGGCCCAAGACTGTCTTGCTGCTGAAAGGTGGAATAGTCCTCTATATGGGGAAGCGAAATTCAGCAATACAATGACAATAAATGCGAAATTAATTTTTTTTCATAAATACAATCAAACAAAATACGTGTATTTACACGTGTCAGGTGTTTTTTTATGATAAGTTTTCAATAATTACGTAAATTCGCGAATTTGAAAATCATTTCAGGTGGTTTAATATTGACACAAAAAAATTTATTTAAATTCGTGGAATAGTACTGTGTTAGATTAAACAATATATACAAATTTTGGAAAACTTCTTCAAATTTGTAAGCTATTACAATCGAAAACATATCAGTAGTTGTTTATGATAAGTTTTCAATAATGACGTATATTTATTATTTCAGGTGGAATACAAAAATTTACTTAAATTCGTAAACAACATGTGAAAATTATATTGGTTTAATGCACAAATTTTAAGATAATATATAAATTTTCATAATTTTAAATTGAATTACTGGAAATCGAAAACGGATAATTAGAAAGACATAAATGAAGTTTAACTGCTCATGAATTTTGTAAACAATTAATAATATACTTCATTAACAAAACGCTTACATACATCTAAAAAGAAAGTTTTTGAAATAAGACAACTTGAAGAATTGAAAGATATCCTTGCAAAATAGACTATTTCGAAAATCTACTTAATAAAGATGTAGCAGAAGACACATATGAACTCTTAAAGAAGTAAGAACCGCAATGCACGACAAAAAAAAAAAAGTCGCCAGGTGCATCTCTGAAGAACTATTTAAACATAATGTTTAATCGGATTCTTTCACAAATTCTTGGGAGAGAAGTTTGGCATAGGCAGGACTTGGGTGGATTATATGGACAATTAGCCTTAAATAGCCTAATTAATGCAAAATGATTTTATGTAGCCCAACTTTTAAACATCTGGTTATGTATCAGTAACCTTGTAACAATTCAATACAACAGTTCAAAATTAGTTAAAATTGAATAATAACAAAAACGAAGAAAAAAATAAATAAAAATATTTAATGAGAGTGATAAAGAGAGTCTCAACTCACAATCATCAGCAAATAAATCAAGGCAGGAGTATTTCATAAAATTTAGAAGATCATTGGGAAACATACCCCAGTGTTGTTTAATACAACATAACGAAAACAGATTAGAGTGTTTTTCAATATACAACATCATCAAGCAGGTACAGGCTGATTCTGGTAGACCATTTGTTTCAAATAGAAAAATTCTTATTGGAGTTGGTTGTGCTCGTTCTGGTTTACCTGGTATTTATACAAGAGTCAGTGAATATACTGAATATACTCAATAAATTGTAGTTTGAGTTCAACAAAAAAACCAATAAAGACGAAAAAATTGGCTACGCCGATTATATTATACCCGTATTAATACTTTTATTATACCCGTATTAATACTTTTATTATTTATGACTTTGTATTTGTCTATTTTGTCTGTACAAATGAATAAAAACCCTAGAAATGACATAAAATTGATTGCAGCGCCATAACGGTATTTCGTGGAACTTTTTAGT
>JANSTT010018034.1:0-14953 GCA_026745375.1 Platyura marginata | reverse complement strand
GACATTTTTTAAATTTAAAAACGGAGCGGGACGGAACGGAACGGAACGGCGCGGTGCATTGTGCCCGTAGCTTAAAGCTTAGGCGAATTGAAAATATTTATTGAACATGACTCATTGAATAGGTACTATATTGAATAAATAATGATTGTTGCAATATCTACACAGAATTTACCTACATATGTACATATATGATGATATAGTTTGGTATCAATTTATATTAAATTTTTGATTTTATGTTTGCTTTTTGCATGGCAACCATACCAATAATCTATGAAGCGTCAAAAGCTAACATTTTATGTTTTTTATTGCCCATAAAAGCATAAATTGAAAATTGTATAATAAAATGCTTGTAGAGTAGAGAGTATTGTAATTAAAACTAAAACAATTCGCATTTCAATTAATTCCTCTATACACACATATATGAACATACATATATGAACACTTAAAACATATCCATAACTCATCTCCAAATTTGGGGTGTCATTGTGTTTCTCGCTACATTAACCCTTGTTGTGGGAGGTTTGCTGTATTGTTTGACAACTAAGCCATCATCTGTGGTACATAGCACTAAAAGCTAATGTCGCTTACATCATTTTAACCCTTTACTATAATAACAAATGGGTGCTTGCTACATATAGTGTTTCGTTCTATATTCGCCTTTAATACCCTTCCTTATTTTCGAAATCGAAATATAAAGTGAATGTGTAAAATTTAAATTCGGAGTTTGAGGATTGTTTTTGTACCAAAAGCGAAAAAAAATGGTCCAATTTTTTTTTTGAAAATATCTTAACACAAACTTAATCAAAATCAATAAGTGTTTAAAGTATAGTAGAGCGGCTAAGTAATTTTATGTTCGAAAAAAAACTCCTATTTAAAATATCTGTATACTCCAAAAAAACACCCCCCCCCCTCCAAAAGACCCACAAATCCACCAAGTAAATTCCACACATTGTTTATTTTCATACTGTCATTTCAATATCATTCCATAATATTCACCCACTTTGCTTCCATATATTATAATAGACTTCTATCGTTTTCAACTTTTCAACCCTTTACTTTTATTGTTCCAGTAGATAAATTAGAAATCTGTTATGTCGCGTCGCCGGAAATAACCCATAACCAAGTTTTTGTCAAAAGGTCTATTTGAATATTTATTACATTTTATGATCTGTGCGGTAACAACAATAACTAAAAGGCATTTAAATACTTTATTTAATTAAGTTACGCACACACACACGTGATGGTATTACTCATAAATTTGAAAGAAACGTGAAAAGTTAATATAGAACTTCTTTGAATGATGGGTAGAGTGTTTCATTGGGGTTTTGAAAATAAAAAGGATTTGTATGCTTAATGATAAAAAGCTCGAAATTAAGCTTTTACTTGGTATTGACTGTAATAGAATAGTGATATTTATTTTTTCCCGAAAATGCATGTTTGTTTTGTACTCATTTTTTTTCAACGAAAATAGCACCTAGCTATACATACACAAAAAAAAAATGTTAAACCTATACGTTTTCCAAGTGTCTTTGGGAATTAATAAATTTGTTATTTTTTCACCTGGCAGCACTGCATATGTAGGGGAATGGTAATCTGAGATAGATTTTCCAAACTTGTCGTAAATCCGGCAAAAGTATAGAAATTGTTGAAAAGGTGACAGTGTTTTCTCTGCTTAATTTTGACCATCTAGCGATTAAATTATAATTAATAAAAAAATTCCCGTATGTCAGTTTTTTTTTCAAAAAAAAAAAGACTTGACTAGTTTTGAACCATACATTTTACATTTCATGCATTTCTTGGCTTAAGTAAAAATTGTAGAAAGTCATAAACTGCATATTGGATCTATGTGAAATGTGCATGTCAATGACTTATATACAATACCCGCTAACTCATTCCTATCTACTAAAAACTAAAGTTGTTTTGTATAGCGTATTGAGTTAGCGGGGATGGTTAAACATAAAACGATATTTTTAAAACAAACTTTTTCTGATTTTTTTACCTTATGTGCAGGGTTGCATAAACATCAATTTTATCTAATAAAAAAAAAATCAGTAAAAATGAGTTAGTGGGTATTGTATATAAACCAGTCATATGACCAGTCGTATGACAAGTTTAGCTGCTTAAGATTAATGAAACTTGCTTAACGCCAAATGACTGTAGGACGATGGACAGTATTAGTAACAAAGGATCAGGGACCCAGAACCTACCCGCCATTTTTGCTTATATGCACATAAATTAGTTTAATAAAATGTTTATCAAACGTTCACTTAATGATGGTGCGATGATGACCAAAATCTCAGAATTTCATTTTAATTGGTTACCAGTTTCACACAAAACCATAAGAAACTTCAATCTGCTAATTTATTGATATTAAGTTTAATTTTAAATAACAATTTCGGACAACACAAATTCACAACACATCTCTCTGAGGTCCAAATATCTTTTTATACATATATAAATAATGTATGTGTGCGTTTGTGTGTGTGTGTATTTTATTATTATTTTGTCCAGAGAGTTATAATTTGCTTCTGAACCGTCTGAAAATTAAATAAAAAAAAAAAAAAAAATAATGAAAAAAAATATTGACTAACCATTAAATGGAATAATATTGAACGAAACGAAACGTTTATTATTCCCTCAAACACAAATCCTCCTCAGAAACCAAAATAACCTTTTTTTCTTTATTTGTTATTCTTCATCAACGTTTTATGGTGAATCTTTTCTGGTTTGCAGGTGTTTGGGACCGAATCTTACTACGCATTTATTTTGTAATATGATTTTTAGAAGAAGACTAGTTTTTTACGATTTTTTTTTCTTTTTTAGTTTTTGCATGTTTTTGATTTTTTTTTTTTTTTTTGTTTTTTTTTGTTTTTTTTTTTTTTTTTTTTTTTCTTTTTTTTTTTTTTTTTTTCTTCTGTTGTTGTTATTTTTTGTTGGATGGATACAACACATATGACTCATATCATCTCTTCATCATGGGCTTCTTTCATTTATTTACACAAATATAGGAAAATTGTCGAAATGTATTTGACTGATGATGGTGTATTTAATAAAGAAAAATAAGAAATAAAATTTTATATTTACTTTTCAATACTATTTTTTTGTTTTTTTTTTGGTATGGGTTCTGGAACCTTTCTTATCTTTATTAGCATTTTTTAAACAACAAAAGAGGAGTGCTGTGAGGATTATTCACATAAAACGATAATAACTCTAGTGTTTGTTTGGTTATTTTTTTTTTTTTTATTTTTCTTTCTGTTTGCATTTTAAATTAGAGACTTTAAAATTAAAGCATGAACAGAATATTTTATTAATATTTGCATAACGTTAATGTATGCATGTGTATGTGTGTATAAATAATTTAATAATGGTCATAAAATATGATAAATAAGAATTATCAATTATATAGAAAACGTGTATGGACGGGAACGATGGTTGTACTAATAATTTGATGATGAGATTTGTTTTCAATTTAAAATTTTCGTAATGTGATGTAAGTTTTTGATGATTTTGGCTTCAATTATTATTTATTATCCGTTTCGTCTGAGTGGAACATTACTTGACTGTAATACATGCAGTTGATTGAAAGAAGTAAAAAAAAAGTAAGACAATTTTTAAGACAAACCCACAATTGAACTTCGCTGTGGTTGAAAAAATTTAATTTAATGGCAAAAAAAAAATTCTGTGCAGAAAAATCTCGAAGAATTAATTACGAAAAGTATAGTCAAGGTGACATAGAAAAATTGACACTGTAATCAAACTTGTCTGTTTTTATAAATTTTGAAACAAGTTCTGTTAAGGTCAACAAATTTCTATTATGAGTTTATGCTCTCGACTGCACAATATTTGGTATTTTGGTATCACGTAAAAAACCAAATATCATTATAAAACATATTGTTGAGTCAAGAGGTAAATTTAATTTTTTCGCTTAATATTGAAGTGTTAAAATACAAAAAAATAGATGTAAAATTAGATTAATGAGTAAAATGGATGGTTTTTTTGGTTGGGTGCATTTGGTTTTTTACGTGATACCAGATATGTTGCAGTCGAGAAGAACCATAAGAACTTTTTTTTATTTTTTATTAAATACCAAATATTTTCAAATATAGATTTCTCGTAAATGAATGATTTAAAAAAAAAACAAAACGATGGAAATTCTTATAGAAAAAAAATAAACATTACCAATACTATACCTCATACATATAATAACAATAATTGCATAAAAACAATTAGACATAGTTTTACAATAAGAATACCTGAAAATGTGGGACACTGAGAAATAATCCAAAAAAATCCTTGTCATTTATTATAAACAAAGAAATCTCTAAACCTACAGATATCTTTTCGTCATTTAAAACAATTGAAAAAGGAACGGAAATAATAATAATCAAATATTATATTGGATTTTCTACCTAGCTCAATTGTTGTTATAACAAATATTTTCTAAGAATTTTGCATTGTTTTTTAAAAAACAAAAAGTTTTAAAACAGTTTTTTTGAAAATAGTTTTTTTTTTAAACAAAATTTGAAAAAATCCTTTTCATTTATTATAAACAAAAAAATCCCTAAACTTATACATACGTTGCTATCCTGTACCTTTATTTAAAACAATTGAAAAAGGTACGAAAATAATAACAATCAAACATGATTTTGGTTTTCTACCTCTCATTTATTGTTATAATAAATACTTTCTTAGAAGTTTTTATTGTTTTTTAAAAAACAAAAAGTTTTAAAGTATTACATTTTTTTTGAAAATAGTTCTATTTTTTAAAATAAAGGATGAAACAAATTTCAAATCTTTTATAAAAAATCATACCTGAATAAGCTTAAAAAATAAAAAAAAACCTAGGGTCGGAAATATTTAATTTTGTGTATTAAATATTTACATAATTGATATGCCTTAGAAATAAATATAATCAATTATGCTTGGTATAAAAATAAATAAATAAAAAAAAAGTAAATAGATTTTTAAAAAATTTATTATGCACAATTTTTTTATTATTTCCATCGAACGGTTTTTTTTTCCTCTTAATTCATAATCATGATTGACAAAAAATTGTGACCCCTTATTATTAATCGTTTATGGTTAACATTTATAAATAGATAATTAGGCAAATCAACTAACTCTGCATAAATTTGATGAAAATAAAAAATAAAAAAAAAACTTGAAAAACCCTTTTTCGTAAATAAAATCTTGCAAAAAAATCTTTAAATTGTCACACCATTAATCATTCTCTTAAATAAACATTTATTATCTTAAATAATCCCGCATATATTTTTACCTGTGTTACCATATCATTTACATATCAGAATTCATTAGACATTAACTCAACCGAGGAAGCCCCTTAAACATAAATATTTTACATGTACTCCCAGCAATGTTGTATGTACATAATGTACATACATTTTGAATAATAAATAAATTAGGAATTGGATTTTTTTTACCTATATAAGTTCGAGTACATATACCTAGTAATAATTACTATTTCTATAATGTCCAATCAAAACTAATCACGATAATGAACAATATATAGTAAACAATTATAAATAATTAAAATTCACTGTATATTTACATTTATACGGTCATTTGGTTGTGGGAAAGTTACCATATTTTTATAGTAGGCAGAAGGGATCAGTAAGGAAACTGATGTGTAGACAATCAGGTTGAACATCTCTAGTTTTTGGTTAGGATATCGTGAATGAATAATTCAATAATTCTATCATTTGATTTGTCTATTTTATTTTAATTGTATTAATTGTTTTCGATAGTGAACAATTATAATATATAATATAATAGTTTGGAAACTATACCACCTGATCCTTTTATATGTAGATTATGTGGTGCAATTATATTCAAGAGGGGTGGTGAGCATCGAACACGCCATAAAGTGATGAATCCATTTAAATTAATTATTAAAATTTGGTTCATTTTGCTGTTTAACAGTAGTGCAATTATTATGGTGGGGTTAGAATAATTTACTAGAATATGTAATTAATAAAAAAAAACAGGGTGTCCAGCACAGAAACTACTGGGCCGATTTTTGTTTTAAGCTTGAATTAGTCTTAAAGTCAAAATTAAAAAGTAGGATTTAAAGTTCTGGTAAAATCGGTTCAAGAAGTTGTAATTTCCAAGATCTTCAGTAAGGATGTCTCGCCGTTCAGATTAATTCAAATTTATTAACATCGATCCAATAGTTTCTGCACTGGACCCTGTATTACAAAAAAAAATCCTAGAATTGATAATAATTAACGGAGTTTAATTTAATTTCCAGAATCCAACCAATCCTGTTCAGAATGAGTTTCGTACCGCTACGTAGATGCAGAAAATTAGCAGGTGAGTTTAATATCATTGATCTTTCTGTTTGTTTGTTTGTTCTGTTTTGTGTATCCAGGAATTGACTTACCAAAAGAAT
Organism: Platyura marginata; assembly: GCA_026745375.1. Classification (NCBI taxonomy): domain Eukaryota; kingdom Metazoa; phylum Arthropoda; class Insecta; order Diptera; family Keroplatidae; genus Platyura; species Platyura marginata. Next base: position 8,544 of record JANSTT010018034.1, on the reverse strand, counting down.
TCACATTAAAATCTCACAACCAAATACAGTAATCGTTGATTTGATTGATTTGATTTTGATAGGAGTGTGATTTTTTATGAATCACCTACACTGCGGCCTTAACTTAAACCTATTGTATAGTACTCCAGTTACATTTATCTCAATTGATCTGATGATCTCTTTTTTTTTTGGGAAAACGTAGCATTTGAGGTGTTCTTTTTACGAAAACCTTTCAAATGCTGATAATGATGATAATGCCATTATCAGACTGTTTTTAAGTGCAATCCAACCACCCGACCTCAGATTCAAATTAACATATCAGTAGTAGTGGTTTTTTGTCCTTCATTTATAAAAGGAATTGAAGGTGGCAGTGAATTTAAAGCCAGAACAAAAGTTTGTTGAAGATTTGCATTAATTAAATTTTCTAATTGACTGTTCTTGTAAAATAAAATAAAATTTTCAACTCATTAATAGAACGTACAAAGAAAAAAAAACAAATTTTGAATAATGACTGAACGGAAAATATTGATGGATATTTTGCATGCCTACATTTAATATGAATATGAGCCTCTCTGGATGAAACATGTGTCAGCAATACAAATGAAATTAAACGAATCATACAAAGTTGCTGGTCATAAAAATTCCATTCGGAAAGTTCATTTTGTTTACACCCTTTTGTCCAGTTTTTTAATTAAAATGTTGACATGTACACCTCCGACTCCCGTTTCGTTCGTCAATAAATGGATCCTGTCGTCTCTCTACATATTGTTGGAACATACATTAAAACGTAAAATGCTTGGAAGTGACTCTCATTTGCATATATTTTTTTTTTTATTTTTTTTTATTGCTAAGCTACACATTCTTTTTTTTTAATTTGCCCATATAACACGACGCAACATATAACATAGAATAGAAGGTATGAAGAAGTAATTTAATGAACTCAGCCTTATGGAACTGTTAATGACATTGCCAATAAAAATATGAAGCCGAGCAATATGAGTTAATTTATTTGATAGCTATAGGGCAGTGCTTCTCAATGGATGGTTGATGAGCGAATGTAAAATATTTCCGATAATTTTACGTAAAAATAGTAAAAATTAAAGACAGACGAAAAGTCATAATTAAAGCCTGTTCCGACTACTGAGTAATGTAAACCCAGCATCAAACCATCTAAAAAAAGTGGCGACCCGTGAGAATTATAGATCTTATTGATCCTTTTCGACTATTTTTTTAATAATAAACTTAAGGTAATTTTGATGGAAGAAAATTCAGTTTTAAAAGCAAAATTCTCACGAACTATCACAGCGTCCCAAGTATGAGGAAAGTACCAGAGTAACTATCAGCAAAATTCCATTCACCCAGGCCTTCAAAAGGTATTTTACTGGGAATAGGCGATTTGAATCTGACAAACAAAAAAACTCAAAAATCTTATTCATTGTCCGCGAATAATTACCAGTTCGAAATCACACATCCATTTAAATACGAAATGGTACAAATGGGGCGGAAATTAAATAGAAATATTTTCGACTTGAAATAAAAAAGAATTGGTACCTACATATAAGTACTTTAAAAATACAATTTTAATAAATTACCCTTTTTGCAACATACATCCAGATATACATACATACATCACCACCCAATGAAAATTAGATAAGAAAAGAACCCCGTAAATCGTATCCCATTCGTCATTCTATTCAAAATAAGACATCAGTTTATGCAAATTCAAAATGTGGTTAAGCTACGGGGCCTAGCAAATATATAGCTTTGTTGAAATTGTAGATTACTTTGTATGATATCAATTTATTACTTTCAAAATAATCTATGTACTTGTACATATGTATACGAATCATATGTATTATGTATATATGTATGTACAATTGTACATATATAATATTATGATGAGATATGGAAAAGATTGTAGGTAACCCATACTATACAGTAGGAACATTTCAAATATAGCGTGTGGTATAAAAAGAAAATTCATTTCAATAATTTCAATTTTCATATCGAAACGAAAAGAATATGTATGCAAAGTGAAGTAATATATTGTTTTCTTACCCTCCAGTCATTTTTCGTTGATGTTATTTCAGCCAAACAAAGTAAATTTTCGTTTTAAACTCAATTTGTTAAAATAAATATTTTTGTAAAGAGCGCACTGAGTATGTAACGAAATGTTTTTCAATTGACGTTGGAATTTATAACTCAGCTTTTTACAGTAGATTATTAAAATCAATATAGCAAATAGACTGTCAGATGACATGAGTTTCAAGTAAACAGTAAATAGACTTGTTAGTGTATTAAATAGCAGCGATTGCAAATATTCTATAGATAAGATCTATCATCTATCAACTATCCTTAAAGTTACGAGTATGCTACAAACTATAAGTCCGGTGAAACTTTTGCTTATTTGGTCGTCTTTAATAAAATTGTGGTAAACGGAGGGGTGGTAAAATATCAAACAATTTTTGAAACTTTGTATTTTTATGTTATTTTAAATTGCCAGCATTTTTTGCAAAATAAAATTTTTCGAAAAAGTTAACCCTTTAAGACCTATACATTTTTAACAGAAGCGAAGCGTGAGAATTGTTAATCCCATCATCATGAGACTATTTAAAAAAAAAAAACTTACGTCATTTTGATGAAAAAAACTGAAAAAAATTTGGGGAAGCACCGAACGCGAACATCTTGATTGTTTTTTCGGCGATTTTTTAAAAAGTGACACAATTTTGAACTTTCTTAATGTTAAATATATCGTTTTAACATTTTGTATTTTTATATTATTTTAAATTTCCAGCATTTTTTGCCAAATAAAATTTTTGAAAAAAGTTAACCCTTTAAGGTCCATACATATTGAACATGAAAGGGTTAACAAATAAAAAAATTTTAATTCAACCAAATTTGTTCAGGGAGATATTCTCTATGTTTTTAGTGAATTAATATATTTTTAAAAGTTAACCTTTTAAAGGCACCGTTTGAACCTGAAAGAATTAACTTTTTATAAAAATAAAAATTTACTAATAGAATTCACAATTAAATTCTGAGAAAGTTGAGTAGCTTTTTTTTTTTTTTTTTGATAATCCCGCTCATGTTGAAAATGTATGGACCTTTAAGGGTTAAGTTTATCCCAAAAATTTATTTGCAAAAAATACTAAAAATTTAAAATAACATAAAAATATTAAGTTTAAAAACCACATATTTATTAATATTAAAAAAGTTCAAAATTAGGACTCTTTTTAAAAACCGAGCCTAATGAGCTAAGTTTTTTTTTCAAAGTCTCATTTCTCTAAAAAAGCCACTGTAAAATTAAAAAAACTTCTCCTTAATTTTATATTTATGCAAAATTTAATTAATTTAATAAACGATTAGATTTACATTTAAAACTATTACGCCGTCGCAAACAATAAATAAATAAACAATAACCTCAAGCTAAAATGAAAAGCAATAATTTATACATTTTCTTGTAAATATACGAGTAGTAGGTATGTAGTTACAGAATATATCTACATATAAGTTGTATAAATTATTCATTAAACTCAATACGACCCCTTTAGTTATTAATCATTTCATTTATTTCAAAATAATTGCAGAAATCATAAATAATAGGTATGTACCTAATGTACATATGCAAAAATCTGTACACAACACACCAGCAAATATAGAACCAGTTTTTCGTATCGTCAGTTTCTTCACTTTCTTCATTGTGTATAAAATCACAAGACCATCGAAATGGCAGTATTTTATTAAGTAGGTAGACCAGACCTGACAACAGAGACAAGTCGATAAGTTGACCAGACGTAGTATAAACCATAATATATAAGATTATCTCAATTTAACCATTACCCATAATCTCTACGGAGAACCTGTACAAATATACTAAGAAATATTTTATATAATTTTTCCTTTAAAAATGGTTGTTGGGTTGACTGAACAAAATTTATTTATTTTTGTTTGTTTGGGTTTTCTACATTATCTAAATCTCTTTTTTGGGGTCACTTAAAAAGGAAGTAGTTGAACAACAAAATAGATAAGGAATAAAAGGATATTTTTCATTTATTTATGTATTTTTATGTTACCTGTGTTTTTAATAGTGTTTAGTGTTCTGCTCTGAATTTCAGATGTTATAGTTAGTCACTAGACGTTCTTCTTGATTTATGCACTTGATCCTGACCTCCGGTTCTCGACGAATTAATAACTCGAACACTTATTTTATTTTATCTTTGAAAACATAACCTTAATTTGCTAAAATATATTAATTTCGTAAAACTGTCCGTTGGCTCATTTTTTGGTTTGGACAGATGGGCTGAGAATCATTAAATTCTATTTACTGACTTTTTATAAGGACTTTTAGATTTACACTTTTGTCAACACTATGAGATGACATTTTGGCTGAAAATTTTTACACCGATTGACGATTGATTTCTCAATTTTCTCAAGGATGATATTTTTTTATTGGAATCCATTTGCGCACGTGCAAATACACTTGTCATGTTCTAGGTGTTAAAAATAATATTGATCATATATTTGGGACTATTTTTATGAGTTTATTTATGGAAAACATCACATAAGGATTAGTTAATTGTTGCTGTAAAATGTAAATAATCTCCAGTACATGAATTTTATGTCAATTCTTTCACTTAAGATTAATAAATTAAGTGAAAGTGGTTATACTAAAGGGCCTAAACCTGAATCCACGTTAGTGGAATCTTTTTGCGTCATTTTTATGTTTATGTTGTAAAAGTTCGAACATTTTTGTTTACAAAAGGATTTGTCGCTGCGCAACCGACTTTGGAAAAATACACTTTTTACACTCCTTTTGAAAAAATGCAATGCACAACTCAATGCACAATTTAATGCGCAACTTAATGCGCTTTTCAATGAAAATATTTCTTGTACATTGTGTGCTTTTATTAGGACATTAATGTTGGTTGTGCGCCAAGACCGAAATTAGCCTTTTTATTATGCAGAGTGTTCAGAACACTGTGTTCTGGTTTTAGAATGTAATTGCAGTCCTTAACTTAACTCAATTTAACTTTTTGAAAAAAGATATCTTTAGCAAAAATCATTATTACAAAATTTTGAACTTTGCAGACAGATATTTTTGGGCTAAAAGGTCGCATACAAATTTAATATCTACAAAAGAATCCTTATTTTGAAATTATTATTTCTAATTTGACTGAAATGAAACAAACCTAACTCTACCCTTCGCCATAACAATTGTTTACGTCATCGGATAATATTTTACATTACTTTTTACTTTTATGATACCAAAAAACTCTTTTAGGTCTAAGGATTTGGAGATCAAAAGGCGACAGTAAGACCTTTCAAAATTCACACAGAAAAATTTCAATAAATTTCAGTTTTTTGTTTTGTTTTTTTTTTTTTAATTTTTTATGTTTTTCTATTTTTTTAATTGATATTATGTAAGTGTAGCAAAATGCCTAATCATTTACGCTTGAATATTCAATTGTATTTATTTTTTAAAAATTTTAACGTCTCAAAAATAGCCAGACAAAAAGTAATAAATTAATAAATGCCCATCGTATCGTTTTCTAATTTTTCTTGCTCTTATTAATAAATCCAACGTTTTAAAATTATCTCCGTGTTCACCAATATTAAGGTCAAAAATAAGAAAAAAAAATAATAACAAACGAAAGAAAAAAAACAAAAAAAAAAAAACAAAGAAATTAACTTAGCCAGACAAACCATTACCAAAACAAAACATTATAAAGTATTAAAGCATAAAGAAATAAATTAATATTTTTTTCTCGTCTTTTGTTTTATCGTTTCTGATGTGCCTTCTTATAACCCAATACCCATATCAAAACGACAATAATGCAAGTCCAGCCGGGACCGAGATTTTCAGTTTTATCTCTTGTGCTGTTTTACTATATTATGGTTCGTTTATCTACTTACATACATACATACATACTTCTATACTATAGGCTACTATAGTAAGTATAGTTATCGCTTTATACATAAATACAGTAGAATATCGAAAACTCGAACAGAATAATTCTACCCCAGTTTGAATTTTCGAATTGTTTGAGTTTTCGAGAATATATAGAGAGGATGTATTATACTTTAAGCAAAAATCTAGATAAACCAACACACCCATCTGTTACTACAAATAAATTCAAACAATATTTATAATCCTTGTGAGTCGTAAATTTTGAGAATATTCTCCGAGAGATTATTCTCACGAGAATATTTTTAAATTTTGGAAGTTAAGCGTAAGAGTACGGTGATTTTGTTAGAATGGTAATATTTTTGATTCAGAGATTTCTATCGTAAAGTTCTGGAGAATTTTCCAAGAATTTTCTTATTAAAGTGAGAAATTTGTTATTTGACATTTCAAAAATTGATAGAAATATTGTTTTAATATCTATAAATAAAAATTGTTACACGCTCAAATCGCATTTTAATACATTTTAAGTTGAAAATATACGAAAAAAACAATAACAAATAAATGAAACGTGTCCGAGTTTTCGAGATTTTCATATACTTAGTAAGTAAAATTCTGTTCGACTTTTCGAGCTTTCGAGATTCTACTGTATGTACATATGCATATACAATACACTAACTATACAGACAGACACTATACCTATATAGAGGTTAAATATTGAAAAGACGAGAAAAAAAATATTTATTTTTCAAAAAAATACTTTAAAAAAAAATAACCAACTCGATTAGACATGTCGTAACGTGTCTGTGTTTGCATCAGTGTGGATCGTATATAATATACATACATAAAATGTACATAAATGTTGCGTGTCTAATTTCGTTAGTGAATAGGCGACGATGAAGAAAAAAAATTATCATTTATTGTTATTAAATAAAATTATAGTTGAGGTAAAGGTAGAGGTAATTTTTTTTATTTTTTTTTTGATAATATGAATGCCCCAGAATATATCTAAATATGTACTTAAAATTGATTTTTTTTTGCATCAGATTAGAATAATATGAGAGAAAATATATACAGTCCAAAAAATTATGGTTAGTTTAAGCCAAATAATATTTTTTTTTTTGAAAATTGCAATTTTAAAGTTAATATGTAAGCAAAAACACGTACCATGTCGTGTTCTAACTTTGATTATAGTTTTTTTGCTTTTGCATATGTACATACATATATACATAATGTACATATGTATAAGTGATTAATATTAATATTAAAAATAAAACGAGAACTTCTCGATCATGATAAATACATTTTTAATTACACCAGTTTAAATGTGTATGGAGAAAAAGGAAATGAGAGTCTCAGATGAGATCTCAATTTTTTTTTCAATAAATTTTGATTAAAAAAAAAGTTTTTTCAAAATTTTTACTGTGCATTAAAATTAAAAACTGATGTTTTTTTAAGGGAGCTTATAAAAACCTCATCCCCAAATTTAAGAGAAAAATTAAAGAAAGAACTAAGAAATCAGTCAAATACAATATTAAAAAATTAATAGTTTGACCTAATTTTTTGGTACCGTACTGTAAATTTAAAGTAAGTCATTATTGTAAATTTGTAGAGTCAATTATTACTAAGTCATTATTACTAAGTAATATCAAAATACTTATCTTTAAAACAAACCATAGTTTATGAAATTCTGATAAGTTTTAACTAAGATATTAGAACAAGAACTGCCAAAAAATACTCTACACTGTCCAAAATTCACTTTTTTTGCAAAAAAAAAAAATTTTGGGTCAAAATTTATTTAAATAAAAAGTAAAATTTCAGCGTAGATTTTCATTTAATTTTTTTGTTCTAGGTCTAGTTTACAGTGCACACCCTTTAATCTCACTCTAGTGTTTTATGTAAAAATTCTATATTGTTGATAGGAGAAGTGGGTTGAAAAACCTAAACTCTTTCCTTTTTTCCCTCTAACTATAATAACTATAAGAAAACTATAATTATTACATATGACTATTCAATAATCGCGGAATACTTTAATTATAAACTTAAAATGCTGTAATCATTACAAACCTATTAAATGTTTGAACATTATTGTAAACAAAATGTCCTTCCAAACTTGATATATTTCTTGAATTATTGCGCCAGAGAATCCACAAACTAAGGGGGAATCAACATCACTTTTAACAGTTTTTGACATACATTTAAGTAGGGCTTACATTTTGATACTAGTTTTGATCAGTTGGCCGTTACCATTTTCCTTACTGATCGACAATATGCATTTTTTTTTAGTTTATATGCGAATGTCGACTGATCAACTCCAAACATTACACTGAATAGTATTTAAGTAGGTGATAAAGTTATGAGGGCTTCATTTTGTTTTGAAGGGTCCTTTTTGCTTACTAATTAAATGTTTGGAGATTATACGGTGGTTTTAAAGAACAAAAAACGTAAAATTGAACAACAAGAAACTAAACTAAAAGTATTGGAGATCAGTAGTGGAAGTATGTAACTTTATCTTCTCGTCTCTTCGTCGTCGTTGACGAGACGATCTTATCGCTATTTGCTAGTATGTAATATTATCGCCTGGCCATTTTTTTGTACTAGATTTTCTGTCATAATTATAAACTATTGTGTAAACCCACCTTTTTTTGATGTTTTATTTACGG
>JANSTT010018033.1:0-14956 GCA_026745375.1 Platyura marginata | reverse complement strand
CCTTTAAAGGCACCGTTTGGACCTTAAAGGGTTAACATTTTCTAAATATGAAAAGTCTACAAAAGTAATTACAATTACATTTTGAGAACGCTGAGTAACTGGTTGATATTAAAAAATTAATTAAATAAAACTTATTTTTTTTATCTGTAAATTCACTAAAGGAAAATAGAACACTCGCTTAATTACAATGTTTCCACAATAAAAACGACTGATCTTAACTTTCCATTAGGAATAAAACAATATATAAAACAAATTTCATTTGTCAAAATAAAATATTTTAATTAATTTAATTTTCAAATATCTACCTGTTAAAATGAAACAGTTGCAAAAATTTGAAAATTCATACTGCACATTCGCGTTATTTTGTACGGTTCATTATGTCACATTACGTGATTTGCGACCAGAATTTGACTCCAGGAATTGAATTAATATGAACGAACACAACAACAGCCGAATTTTTTAGTAAAGAAACAATTTTAAAGATTTTAAATATAATTAAATTCACGGAAAATAATCTTCTTCTTTTTTCTTACAAATTCATGGCCTTTTTATAATAGGGCAAAAAAAAACTGCACATTATCCCTAAGCCATAACAATTTTTTTTAGAATATATTCATTTTACTGAGTAATCAAGTAATCAATTACTTAAAACATAGAGAAGCACTAGGGAGCTGAACATTCAACTTTTCGTCTATAAAAATTGAAAACAAAACAAAAAAAATGTTAATCATTTTTGTTTCTTACAATAAAAAAAAAAATCCTTAAATAGTGCCTTAATTTTTAGTTTCCTGATCGGTAGGGTTGTGGTGCCATGTCAGACGTTCTTCATAAAATTGAATTACAATTTGTGGACATTTAACATTGGCTTGTTTTGATGGTACCAAATCAGCTTCATCAGTGTCTTTCCATTTCATTAAAAACATTAATTGACCACTGCTATCGGTGGCTCCTGCATTGTTGTTTATTCCGTTATCGAGAATCCAAGGTTTTTTTTTTTTTTTAATATTAAACTAAAACTTACCCAAAATTTTTTCCGGATCCAAACCTCTTTCAAATCCTTGTAATTTTTTCTCATCGGGCGTTTTCTTTTTGGCAGATGGAGCTCTTTCAGATGGAATTGGACTGGTGCCTTTTCTCTTTTTACCATGTTCACCTTTAAATTACCATTATTTACAGATTGTAAAAATTCAATACTATTTCCAACCTACCTTCAGACTCAGCCTTCTTACGCGCCTCCTCAAAAGCCGATATCAAATCTGGACAATCTAAATTTTCTTCTGGCTCCCATGTATTATCCTCGGCCGAATATCCTTTCCATTTTAGAAAATATTCCACCTACAAAAAAAAACAAATTAGTCGCACACAAAATGTGGTCCCCACATTAAAATGACAGACATTACACCCAACCTTCATGACACAGACACTCCACTTACCTTTCCGTTTTTAATTCTTCTATCCAGTACTTTTTCTACGGAAAATTCCTCTTCAACAACAGGTTCACCACTTTTCGACATATCGAGATTTATCTATAACGAAAAAATATTGCTCAATTAGTTTTGGGAACAAAAAAAAGAAAGAAAAGGATTTGACAAAGAATATGGTTATGATGGATTGTTGGTATTTTACGAGATGCTACCGTACACTATTTTGCACAAAAACTATTTCTGTCGATGCGGCAGCATTTCGTTGATATTATTTTTTAATTTAAAGGCAATTACTTAGTGATATTTTAGCTAAATCCACCGATAAAAAGCGTCCCTTGTTCCGAAAAAAAACCTGATGACAAAAAAACGAATGCCAATGCCTAAAATAAATTCATAAAATGGCCACAATGGCGCAGTTTTCGATTCACGTGACATAGTCCGCAGGAATTTTACCAAACCCTGTTTTTTATTATTTGATTTATTTAAATATGAAAATGACTATGAAAATGATCGTCTACTAATCTAAAATATGAAGTAGTTACTCATACTGTTGCGAAAACATTGCATGCTACTACGCCGTAATTATTTAGTTTTAAGGGGCTGAGCTTATGAACACCCATCTGTGTACATTTTGAAAAAAAAATCTATTTGGTCTGCATCTGCAAGCACTTCCATTACAACATTGCAGGATACCATTATTTATGGTTGCTTTTCTTTAACTTAAGAATTTTTACAGATTATTAAACTATTAATTAGGTATTTACGTTTTTTGTTCTTAAATCACGTTTTATCGTGATTTCAAGGTTTTTTCATTTTACCCTTTATCTTGATTTTATCACATTTTTAAAAATTTTTCACACAAATGAAATATCAAATTGGTATTTTACTTAACTTCTTTCTATAATTCTACAAAGAATTGAAATATATGTACATTTATTTATTAAATTATTATAAGTTATTATAAGTCATCTTGATTTTATTACTTTCTATGACTTACAGGCGAATATAAACGGATTATTAGACGAATTATTCAATTTTTGGAGAGAGAAGTCAATGAGAACACGTTCGTGCGCTTTGACGGAGTATCCTTCTCTAGTATTCAAGTTTCTAATTACGGATAACCCATTCACTTCACTTCACTTCAATCACTTTTTACTGAAACTATAGAAATAAACAACAACCTTTAACACAATAGTCTGCAAATAAAATATTTATCTCGACCATTATTTGCTGTCGTTTGAACTGAGAAAATATATTTGTTACGAATGAGGCAAAAATCTTTACTGCGTTTTTATCATAGCTTAGAGCAAACAATTTTTCGGCAAATGTTTGCCCCCATATGGACGACCGAGCAAAGATGTTTGTCAAATAAATCAAACCGAGCAAATATCTAATACGCAAATATCTAATACTTAGCTTTACTAATCATCAATAAATTTGTTTACCTTTAGAGAAAATGTTTGTGGAGCAATAAAAGTATGTTTGGCTGAATCTTTGGCAGGTGCCATGCTTTCATTGGAATTTTTGTCCTATATAACATATAGTTTTTAATTTGTCAAAAAAATAAACAAAATAATCACATTTTGAGATTGAACTATTTTATCTTCAATTAGTTCCTCTTCAATTAGTTCCTCTTCAATTAGTTCCGCTTCAATTAGTTCCTCTTCAATTAGTTCCTCTTCAATTAGTTCATCTTCAATTAATTCATCTTCTAGATTAAGAGAACTTAATTTTATATTAATAGGACTAACTACAACTTCGCTGTTGTATAAAATAGTCTCTCCAGTCTTAAGTATGGTTTTGTCGGTGAATTTTAATTTTGAAAAATCTTCAATAGCCTACAATTGTAATATGGAATACAATATTTTTTGATAAAAAAAAATCATTTTACTTCTGTGGCAACATTACATAATGTTTTGAAGAGTGATGACTGATCTGTTGCAGTTTCAACAAATGTCTAAAATTATATTTAAAAGAAAAGGTATAAATAAATATGTAATATCATGCAAACAAATATTTTTTACCTCAGATACATTTGTTGTATTTGCGGGTAGTAAAATTTCATCACAAATTGTAGGGAAAGCATTACGTTTGAGTAGTCTCCTTCTTCTTCCTACTTCAAAACAAGTTTCATCAAAATGTTGGGAACATACAACACTTCTAGTTGAAGGGATCCAATCTTCTTGTGAAATAGCCAATAACCATTTTCTTTTCATAAAAAAATTATATGGGAACCTACAGTCATAAAATCCTCTTTAATCCTCTTTGTAAAACAATAATATTTTATATTTTTGATCCAAATAATATTTATTTTAACTACACAGAACTCAACACTCAGATCTATTTATTAATTCAAATAATTATTTGAAAATACTAAATTTTTGTATAGACGCCAATGCATTATTCTGAGCGGAATATATATTTGACAGAAACGTATCCTCTACGTTTTATAATTTATAAATTTGTCATTTTTACGATTCTAAAACAATTAAATAAATACTAAATGTAACAATAATTAAAAAAATGTTTTTGTTGCTTCTTTAATTTAATGTTAATAAATACATTTATCACCTGTGATAGGATATGTTCTGTCCGGGCATATTTGAATTGTTTTCACAATTTCTCACACAACACTTCATTATTTTTTTTTGTTAATGGTGATTACAAATGTAAAAATGTTAAATTAGTTTTATTAAAAATATGTTAATACATATTAAAATTCACTGTACACTTCAAACTTTAAATACGAACTTTCGAACTTTAATTTAAATACACGCTCGTGTATCTTCTTGTCAAATTGATGTTGAATAACTTTTAAGTTTTAGAAAGAGATAGATATAATCGAAAAGTACTTCACATCAAATTCGTGTATGGATGGAAAAGTATAATTTCGATAGTTTATGTTTATGGTTGTGTTAGGTGATAGACCCACAGATTTAGCGCAACGTTCATCATACAAAAGGCAGTCATAAATTTAAAAAAATTATAAATAACGATAATGATTACTAAATGATTTTAGCTTCTATTTTAGTAGTGAATGCAGTTCTTTCTATGTATAATAAATTTCGTTTGCACGCGTTTCGACGATATTAACCTTGTTAGTCATCAGTTTTCAGGCACAAAAACAAAATTATGCCTTGTGTAAAAGTACCCGGTAATTTTTTGAATCATGAAAATCGTTTTGTTCAAAAAATATTGTAAAGTTTAGTTTTCTTGTCATTAGACATGAATGTCAGTATAACGTTTAGAGAAGGACATAAATGAAATAATTAGTATGTTAGAACAAGAAGAGCGTTTTACTGTTGTCAAAATAAATAAATTAGTTTTTATTTTGTGCCACGCTATCAACAAATACCACAGGAGTTTTATTATTATTTAAAATCAATTTTATAACAAAATACATGATTATTTATCGTAATGTATATTATTGAATGTGAATCACGTAATAAATAAACTGTCCATCAATATTTGGTGCAACTATACAGAAGAAGTCTGAGCATTGTGATTTTTCTAATCCTACACAACAAAGCAAATCTTCCAATTACAATATTATTATGGAGTTATTTATAAGATAGGTAAATACTAATTATTATATTTATTTAGATTATTTTTATAATATTTTACGTCTTAAAATTTTCAGAGACATAATTTACCTAAACAACTCCAATTATTATTACATTGTTAGGGCGGATACTACGACATTCTTTCAAATTTCATAAAATTATTCACAAGATCATAATTATAATCAGATTTATGTATAATAATACATATTTGTTGTTAGATAACCGTTTATATGTTTGTAGGTATCTAACGTTACATAATTTAATAATACTAGAGAAAAACAATTAAACCTCTCATCTCTCATATATGGGCATATCGCTTAATGTTCTTGATTTATTAATGCATTCAAATTCAAATCATCTCTATTGTTTCATCATTTTGCATTAATTAGTTCAGTTGTTGCCAGCGATTTGTTTTAGAAACATTTCCACATTAAACCGACTGTTCTGGATTTACTAACTATTATTTTCCAGTGGACATTGAAAATTTGTTATTCCTCTGTTATGGGAGCTGCGTTAACAAAATTCCACATACATTTGTGTACAGTTTTTTTTTTCATTCTTTTAATATAAACAAATTTTCAATGTTCATTGCCAAAATGTGAGTGTTTAAAAAAAAAAAATTTACTATTATCCGATTAGACATTAGAGTGTAACTAAACTATCCCAGAGAATGTGTAAAAGAATTATTCAAAATGTGAAATGACACGATCGCTATCTCAAGAATGCAAGTAATCAACAATTTGAGTTCCTACCAATCCTTCAGACAATGTTGCTGTGTTTCAGAAAATACATTTCATCTTCTTGTTTTTCTTGCCACCTTTACGTTCGGTTTTTTTTTCTGGCGTTTTCAATTTAAAAAAAATTATTACATTGACACCACTAAGCAGTGAATTTTGTGTTCGGTGAACGAATGCGATCGATTGGCAGAACTTTAATAATGTATTTTTTTAAGAATAATAGAAAAAGAACAGAACTAGAATTTACTATATAATTATACTATATAAAGAAATAATATAATAAGAAGGAATAATTGGCTATCCCGATTATAATATACCCGTATGAGTATTATTATTATTATTATTTACAACTTTGTCCGTGTCTATTTTGTGTGTACAATAAATATAATTGGGTAAATTGAATACAAATGATTAAAAACCCTAGAAATGACATCAAATTGTTTGCAGCGCCATAACGGTATTTCGTGGAACTTTTTAGTCTGAATGAAATCTTCATTTTTTAGTTCTCTATCATTTTGCCATAGTCCATACTTTTCGAGTAAATGATTAAAAACCCTAGAAATTCAATAAAATTGATTGCAGCGCCATAACGTTAGGTCGTACAACTTTTCGGTCTATGAATGAAATCTTCATTTTTGTATTCTCTATAATTGTTGTCATATTCATTTTTTCTACATTTCGACACCTTTCGAGTAAATGAATGGTTTATATAAAAATTAGGTGCACCTGTACCACAGAATCCCCAATTTTTTGTCCGATTTGCTACAAAAACAATATAGATCTTACCCTAGGACTGCATAATAAACTGTCAAAATTTCAGCTTAACCAATTTGTCCTTCTTTACCGGTAATATTAAAGAATATGCTTCGAATGTTTCGTAAAGTAAGATTAAGACCCTTTAGTTCAAAATCAATTCTCGAGGTGGGATTTAGCCTCCACTCTGTCCGATTTAGTGCTACGTCTCGCCAATTTTGGATGTTGATTTTTTAGAGATCGCTTGTTACACTATCGATCCATCTTGCCCTTGGTCTACCCATGGCTCTAATTTCTCTCGGTGTGCTGTTTGTGCTCCCATTTCATTCATTCTTATTGGATGACCCAACCACCATTCTTTAGTCTTTGGGCCTTGACGAATCTCACGATGGTTTCTTTCTTAAGGATTTCGTCTATTCTTCTAATTATCTTTCTTTCGAAAACCTGTATGTAGCGTTGCTAAATTGTTTTAATTACATTTCAGAATAAATTTAATCCAACAAAAAAGGTCATCCTGAATACATAACAATGGCATACCATTCAAATGGTGGATATTCCGAAGATGATCGCGAATCTCGTAGTGGCGATGATCATACAGACATTGATTTAAGGGATAAACCAAACTATCTCCTGGAACATTTGGCAACGTTTACAGTTAACAAAGAGTCTGGCATTGTATTTCCTGCCGATGGGATGAGACGGCTACTTCAACTAGAAAAGACAACGGGAATATGGTCACAAAAGATGCAACTTTGTTTAGATCGACAATGGGTTCTGATAATGGATTATGAAACTAAGGTCTATCTCCGGTTCTATTCTTTCTATGGCTGAGTAGTAATAAAAAAAATAATTTTTTTTTTAGAAAATCATTGAACGATTTCCGGCATCGCTTATTCAAGAACCGACATCATTCACTAGTAATGGTCCCATGGACATGTACAACAATGTTTTGGTGTTTATAGTCGGAAATGGATCGAATGCTAGATCGGAAATGCATATTTTTCAGGTAATTCTATCTTCTATTGACAATTGCCACCTGGGAATTTATTTTAATTTAATTCCAGTGTCAAAGCATATCAGCCGTAAGTATCGTTGACGATCTGAAGCAGCTACGAAATGGCAAATCTGTTACACAACATCGTAATACATTGCCACTGGCAATGGCCAAAACTGCATCCACCCAGGATATGTTCAACAATTACTCACACGAAACAGATTCTGAAGTTGGTGGTGGCATGAATGATGATGTCAGTTCAACGTCCAGTGAAAAATATGAACGTGACGTAATGGTGTTGAATCACTGTTTCGATGATATTGAAAAGTTCATCGCTCGACTTCAGCATGCAGCGGCCGCATCTAGAGAATTGGAACGTCGACGACACAATCGCAAATCAAAGAAAAAGGACCCTGGCGAAGGGTTGCTGTCATTGCGAACAAAACCACCGCACGAAAAGGAGTTTATTGACATTTTTGCCAAATTTAAATTATCCTTTAATCTCCTGGCCAAACTTAAGGCGCACATTCATGATCCAAATGCTCCGGAATTAGTTCATTTTTTATTTACACCGCTGGCACTAATTGTCGACGCATCTCATGACACATACTATGATCCCAACATACCGGGACGCGTAGTTAATCCATTGCTTACACGGGAGGCTGTAAATTTACTCATTAATTGTGTAACCAGCAAAGAAACAGAACTGTGGCGATCACTCGGTGAAGCCTGGACAATACCACGTGAACAATGGAAAGGACATGTAGGTTTATATCATCCGGTATTTTTTGATGGATGGTCACCAGATTTTCCGGTTTCCGAGGATTTGGACAGTGTATCGACACCGACCATAAAACGTCGTAGTGAATCTCAAGTGCAACAACATTACACATCCGAATATGAATATGATCCGAAATATAATCCACCCGGTAGTCCGGGCTTGAGAGATTTCAGTGCCAGAAGTGATATATCAATGGATTCAATTGAACGGAATGGTGGCGTACGTGATGTGCCAAATATATCATCGGCAAAGGCAATGTCAAGTGAAATTTCTAATACGTTAGATATGTGGCTAGAAGAAGCACAGGCAAGAGGTGGTAAAATCGTTCAAGTTACATATCCTCGAACGGCAAATAATGACAAAGAATTAACAGTGATTCGTGGTGAATATCTTGAAGTAAAATTTTTTATCTCTCTCTCTCATCCAATTATTTATCAAAAAAATCATTTCAGATATTAGACGATACTCGAAAATGGTGGAAGGCTCGAAATAGTCGTGGTCAAATTGCCCATGTTCCGCATACAATTGTGGCGCCATTTAATTACAATGACAATATTGGTTATAATCCAGTGCCGATACAAAACTATAATCGAATCTCAAATCGACCGATAGTTAAATAATGTGATTCAAATAATCGAATGTAATTTAGATGAATTCTCTCCTTTTTTTTATTTTTATAACGCAACGGTTGTGGGTAATAGAAACTTAATATAAATTTTAGTTTGATGTTTTATGTACAAGATTTGTAGTCTTCCTTGAAATTGTGCTATTAACCTAAATCACATAAAGCTAAGTTTAGGTTTAGGAGTACTGTAGGGCTGTTGGCCCCTCATCACTGAGACCTGAAAAATCTATTGTAGATGCCCTTTTTAATTGTCCTCGTTTAGCGAAGTGTTAATAATGCATTTTAACTACCGTAAGGGATTGTTCTGTCGGATGTCGTTTGGAGTTAGAATATATGTAGCCTCATAGGTGGCATAGCCTATCATGGGCCAGGACCGCACATTCGCAGAGTATGTGTTTCGCCGTTTCGTCCTCTTCAAGACAGAAACGGCATGAAACACTAAGCATTTTGCCGATTTTGTGGAGATGATATCTCAGATGGTAGTGACCTGTTGACAGTTCAGTATAAATTTTGAGGCTGTTTTTTGTCAGCTCTTTGTTGAGAATGTATGAATTTTTTCCCGTGTTGTTGTCCAGGGATGTTTTCCCAATGGGACAACTTTTCGCCCTCTTCCCAGCCCAATGTCGTCCTTCTGATTGTACCTTTTGATAATCCAGATCTGCCTTTCTTTAAGGTATATTTTGAAGGGCTTTTTGAAATTGTACTTCGGTATTGTTCCATACCGAATTCTTGTTCATCCTTCAATTCGTATAGAATTTCCAGCTTACCATTTTGGTAATTCGGTATTTTGGTTTTATTTCCGAACTGGGGGTTAATACTGGCTCTCGCCTCTCGTTTGACAATAATGTCAATAGCTCCTTTGATAGCTCCTTTTGTGCCTTTTTGGTTTTTGTGTATGGCCATACCGATTAGAACCGTAGGTGACCATGGGTCTTATGACTGTCATGTATAGCTAGTATTTATATCATAAAAGGTGTGGGACCCCAGTTTTTTCCAAATAGTCGTCGACAGGTTCACAGCTGATTTACCTCCAAGGTTTGGCCGGCAAATTGATTCCAATTGAACCTTTGGTCCAAAGGTTACCCCAAGATAATTTGCCTTTGGAGAATTCTATTATAATCCCGTTCACTGTGGGTCTGTTTCCCTTCTTTTTATAAAAAGCACTAAGAATTGTGTTGCTAGGGTTAATGATGAGTTGCTTGCTTGTGCACCATGTCATTATTGAGTTTAGGGCGTGTTGCATGAGTTCAGATAGCATACCCTCATGCTTCTCTTATAGTTATGACTTATCATCGAGAGAGGATAGTTTTTCTTATCGACTGAACTCAACGATTTTTTTCCAAAATATGCAAACATTAAGATTTGAATCCTTATCATATAAAGAAAATTATATTCAATTAGCGACATACATTAATGTTTTAATAATGGACCAATTTTTGCTATAAAATTTGTTACCCCCCCGACGTAAAGACCATAAGTACTAATTATTTAATAACTTTAGACCGGGGGGAAATATACACAAATTCTTATTAAATTCCATTTAAAAATGTTGTTGGTAATAAGGAAAACAATTTAGTTTTTAATTTAATCGTCGTCAGCACGATCACGATTTCGATTATGACGATTATTGCGATTATCGCGACGATTATTGTTCCAGTTGCCTTGTTGATTTCCTTGATTTCTGAAATTACCCCGATCACGTTGTCCCTGTAAGAAATTCAAATATAAATAAACCGTAAATGAGTACTAAATAATAAAAAAAAAAACTTCAATAGAAGAACATACCTGATTGCCACGTTGGAAGAAACTGCCTTGTTTCATTTCAAATATTCGTTCATTTGCATCAACCAAAGTGGTCACCTTATCGGCCAATTGCATCGACAATGCCTGCAAACGTGATGGCTCAGAACGATGCATTACAACCGTTTCGGTTGGATCATCTAGCGAGGCCATCAATTCTTCGTTTATTATCATTTTACTAATCAACGAGTGCACTTTGTCCTTTGGCAATTGAAACATTACCGCCAGCGATGGTATACTAATCGACGTGTACACATTGGAATATGTAAACAAATAGGTTCGTAATGATTCCTCTTTGATGAATTTCGTTAGCATTTCACGAACACGATCGGCTTCATAGAATAGATCCCAAACCTAAGAAAGAAAAAAAACCCCACCCCATTTTAATTTAATTCTATTCTTTGTGTGTTAAATGTCACGTTTTACTTTTGTATTCATTTTTTTGTTAACTATAAAATTGGCGCACGCATTCCAATTGCCGCATCGCATTGCTTTGGCGGCAGCAACAACATATTCACGCATTGATTCCGGTGGACCAACCAGTGATTGTCTCTCAGATGAACGAAGTTGTTGATAGAATGTTTTACTGAAATCAAATCAATCAAATCGATAAACGTTGATGTACCGAACTGGGGATAAATTGTCCATGAAATAAACTAATCACAATAACAATTGTCTTTGGGATAAATAATGTTTAAAATTAGTTAGTGTTAGTGTTTTTGTTTAAGATAGGAGAGAATTAATTGACCCTGTGATATAAAATCTTCATCAACAAAATCTATCCTTATGTGAGTTCTAGAGATGTGTCATTCGGAAATGATTTAGTTCAATTTAATCGAATCACTGAGCTGATTGATTGAAAAAAGGAACAATAGAACGAAATTGCGAAAGAATGGCAGATGATTTCATTCGGTTTCACTTTCAGAACTCTAAAAATTAAGGTTCTAGGACGAAATCGCCCCTGACATTTATTTTTAATCGGACAAAATTCCCCTGACAATTTTTTTAAGACAAACAACATCCACCCTGACAATTTCCTTTCAAACGGACAGAATCCCTCCCGACAGAATCCTCCCTGATGAATTTTTCAACAAACATCTATGCCTACGCAAGAAAGTTACGTTTTGGTGGTCAATACCCCCTTTTCCTGTTAGCAACCTATAGCTACGCAAGAATCCTACGTTTTGGAAGTCCATGCAGGGGGGTTTTGTTTGACTTAAAAAAAATGTCAGGGGGATTTAGCCCGTTTACAAAAAATTAAATGTCCCAACTTAAGGAATCATTTGCTCATCATTAGAAAACATGTCCGGGAAGTCAGCGGTTGCATAAAATTAAATAGAATGTCCAGAAAATATCGCAGAGAACAGATAATTTTCATCAATTCTCCCTCTGTTTTCAAGTGAATTTTAATATCATCCGTATTACAACTAAATCAATCAAGGCTCAATAATGAAATTGTAAAAATTGACTACGGACACCAAAAACTCGCCAAACCCATCTTACCTGATCATACGACGTCTTGCATCGAATTCATGGGCTGCCATATATGGAATTTCCAATAACATGGCCGACACCAAATAGACACATTCTAACAATTCCAAATTAATATGCATATGGAATGGCATCAATCGTTGCTTCTCGACTTTTTCCTGTTCCGCACTTCGTTCATGTTGTCGTTGTGGCAGTAATCCTTGTGCTAATAACTCTTTCGGTTTGCCAGTCATCATTAAATCAACCAAACACTGATGAGCGTCTTTGATGTTTCCTTGCCGGAATGCACACAAACCCAAATTGGCCATGGTCCGATTGAACAAAATCTGAGTCGGTGGATCGGAGTGTTGAATGTTCTCCTGTAAATGACTCATCAATACCAAATCTCTGGCTTGGAACCAGTTGTCATGCATGGCATGATGATAGATGTGACATAAAATGGCACGAGTTCGGAGACGATCCGTATTGTCCTTTGCATAAATGAAACGACACAGACGTTCCATTTCATCGACGGATGTTTTCTCATTGAATTCACCATTTTTCTTCTTCAGCACATTTGGATCAAACTTGTAGTAGAGATGATCGATTTTACGTAAATAAACACGGCAAATTTCCGTCTCGCTCCCAATCGATTCAACATAAGTTAATACTTGCTCTATGATATTGGTCACTTTGACCTCATCTTTTAATCTACAAAAAAAAAAAAATAAATTACACTTACACTCGGTTGTTGAAAAGTTATACCTTTCAACGTAATCATTAGAATGTGGATCACACTCCTTCAGTAATTTTGTAAATTCATCATCAAGCCGTTCAACAGCTGTCAGAACACATCCACGAACATAAAACGGAACTTTTTCATATTCTTCTTGTTCTTCCATTACAGACTCGGACAACGTTATGCCTTTAGTTGTCAAGAGAATTGTGTTCAGGTCAACCATCATATCCAATAGTTTACTCCAATATTCCAATTTCATTGGTTCGGATACTTTTGGATTGTAATCAAAAATGGCCGATATGATGTTAAAGCGAATTTTAACAGCAACTGCATTGCCCAATGTATGAAGTTGGGCAATTTGTTTTAATTCGTAGAGTAAATCGATTTGTAAACGACGATCGGTACGTTTTTTGCCACGAGCTGCCATTATCTATAAAGAACAAGGAGTGTCAGTGAAAAGAATCAAAAACGATCTGTTCCAATTTACCTCATTCAATTTGGTCAGCACCAAACCAATATCAATTTCAGCATCTTTGGCAAACATTTTCGGTTTTTCGGCTGATGTTGCCGGTCCCTTAGTAACAGTTTCCCATTCACCTTCGCCATCCTCTTCTTCTCTGCGCTTACGAAGTTTTCCTTCTTTGATTTTTTTCTTTTTCTTCTCGGCCCCATCATCTTCCTTTTCATCCTTGTCGGTGGCCTTTTTCAAAAATCGTTCACGAATATTTACATACTGAGCTTCCTCTTCAGATGAATCAGAATCAGAATCACTATCAGTACCCCAATCAATAGAATCATCAGAATCATCTTGATACTTTGGTGGTTTTTTCTCTTTTTCGGTGTCCTTTTTGAAAGACACAGCTTTGGGAGCCACATCTTCATCTTCAGAACTTTCACTTTCTTCTTCAGGTTTTTCTTCTTCTTCATCATCATCCTGATCAGGCGATTCTCGAAACTTAGCCAAATCTTCTTCGAAATCTTTAATATATTTGCGGACTTTTTGACGAAGCGTTCCCAAAGATTTTGAATTATTTTTCGATAAGTTCTTACTAGAAATTTAATTTATTTTTCTTTCAAAAATTCTCAAAAAAAAAAAAAATTAAAATCACTTACCGTCCTTCTCGATCTTCCCAGACTTCCGTGATGAAATCTTCAAGTTCGGCAAGTGCCCGAACAAAAAACCTCGGCGTAATCCCATTCTCCTCTTTCGATATAACCGGCAACGCTTTTTGATATGCCCTCGTTAAATCTTCAAAGCTCGTTATTATACTTGCCATATCTTTAATTTTTTTATGATTTCTGATGGCCTTAATCAAATTGGAAATGTCCTCGTATCGTTTTTCTTTTGTCGAACGGACCACTCGTTTAACTTCTTCTTCCTCATCGCTAAACTAATTAAATAATGTAATTTACAAGAGATTTCAGTGATTAAATATGTGAAAAACGGAATTACTGTAAATGTAGCGGCTGCTGGACGATGCACAACCTGCTCCTCTTCACTCGAACTATCTGATTCCGAATCAGATCCACCGGTAGCAAAAAAACGGGACATTATGATTTAGCTGAAAAATTAGGAATAATTTATTTCTAAATGGTAATAATAAGTGACAATTTTCATAAATGATGGGAACAATAAATTTAATATAAAATGTTAGGTTAGGAAAAACACGCCATCTTTGCCAACTAATCATGAAAATATTTTTATTAATTTCCTTACAATTAACAAATTTCAATTAATCTGAATTACGGCTAGCGATGAATAATTAATTAAAATATCAAATTGTATAATTTAGATAAAACTTACACGTTGATTTTCTAGTTAAAAAACCTAATTTTCGCCTAGACAATTATACGTTCTACTCTGCACATGTATGCACGCCAATGAAAATGGGGAAGTCGTTCAAATGTCAAAATACCATTTTTTGGGCTTTTATAAGGCAAAATTAAAGGGCTAGTTCAATTCATGAATGAAATTCTATGAAGTAGTATAATAAAAACTAGCGGCCACTCTATAAAATCTACTATAGTGGTGCGACAACCTGGAGAGTTATTGTTAGTTATGACCACTAA
>JANSTT010018032.1:0-14960 GCA_026745375.1 Platyura marginata | reverse complement strand
TCTTTACTTCTCGTACGTCTTGCCTATAAAACCTGTTTTGGGCGCCCAATGACAACACTGTGTGGCATGGCCTATTAAATCTCTCGTTAGTTAATTAAAATTAAGAACATGTTTTTTTGTTTCGTTCATATTGTGGATGTACAAAATGTCATTGTGTACTATTTTTATTAAATTATTACTACGAGTTATATAAATTTGTCAATTTCGTCTGGTGCCACTGGTAAAAATAAATAACAATTATTTTCGTATGAATATGTAGTAGGTGGGTATACTTAGTTTACTCAGGATTATTTCTGTCATTGGTTATTCAATTAACTATCAAAACCATTATAATTAACTATCAAAACCATTTAAAATGAACTAAATTTTAGTTGGTGTGTTTGAAAAAAAAAATATTTTAGTAATTCCAACTAGCTTTTAATTATTTTTACAAATAATTATAATTGTGACGAAAACGAAAAATTTTGCTTAAATATACTTACTTGCTCTTTCTTGTTATCACGGAAATCGTAAAAACTAAATACGAAAACTCTCATACTGATTAATGAAGAGCCATTAATTTTTTCAAATGTCAAAATATAAATAATTTATTTTTTTGAGTAATTGTTTATCATAAATAGTGGAATAAAGGTGCAATCTACTAAAGAATTAGAAATTTGCATAGTTTTGCGTATTTGGATTACGTTATAGGTTATACCAAATACGTTGCAGTTATTGGGTAATGGGATTTAACAAATACAATCGTTTTGGTAACTCCAACTCAATTTTAGTTATTTCTATAATTAATTGGTTGAAGCGATCCCGGACAACCAAATGTTGGAATATTGAAAAAATTAATATGATAAGAACTATAGAGAATGAAAAAATAAAGATTTTATTCATAGACCAACAAGTTCCACTACTTACCGTTATGGCGCTGCAATCAATTTTATGTTATTTCAATGGTTTTTAATCCGATGTATTCAATTTACAAACAAAATAGACACGGAAAAAGTTGTAGATAATAATAAACAAATACCTACTCATTTGCGTATATTATAATCGGCGTAGCCAATTATTCCTTCTTTACTAGTTTCAATATATTTTTAATTTTATTAATATAAAATTTATACACCACGTTTTTATGTCATGACATTTTTTTGTGGCATTAAGGTGACAATTTTGTCACATATTTACCAACATATTATGACAGAAAAAAATGTCACTACAATGTGACATGAATGCAACAAAATTGTCATTGTCACTGTCATTTTGTGGTTGTACGGGACTGTTCATTAAATATTATATGGTTAATTCCAATAAAAAATAAATATTTGAGATTATATCGTAATTTATTGATTCTGACTCAATAATATTTAAACTTTACACCTGTAGGATTTTTGATTTTGTTAATGAAATTCAATTAACTATTTCACCCACGATTGTCAAATTTATTTTCATTTCATTGTCCATAATTAAATCGTTAAAATCCATAATTGTATTACTTAGTAGATATACCGCTATTTATACTTGTATTTACTTAAATATGTACTTGTATATATAAATTTAATTATTACACTTTTATGGAATCTCCTCTGATGTACACACACAAAGTTTTGTTTCCATAACTACATGCAATATTAGACGATCAAAAATTCATATTAATAAAACACAGAACAAGAATGTCTGTCTCAGTTACCATTAAATAATTATCCAAAATATAAAGTTCAAATTATATTTTATTTTACTCAACTTGTCGTATTTTTCAAAACAATCAAAATAAACATTATTTTTAATTTATTTGTTCGGAAAAATTTTACGAATCGGACATATTACATATTATACTCGTAATTAATGTGTTCTGTGAAACGCCTTCGCAAATTTAGCAAATTTAAAAACTGTGGATTATGCCGGTTGTTCTTCTTCTGCTCATTTATACTGAAATGCGTTTCAATTCATGGAAGACAAAACATTTTTATTTTAAAGAAGGAATGTCCAAAATCTCTTGGGTTTTAGATATTTTTTTTTTTTTTATTTTTATTTTTAGACTGTAATCGTGTTTGCATGCGAGAAATCTTTTTAAACCAGAAATATCAACATAATCAAATGAGATATCTACGATTTAAAAATATGTTTAAAATTTAATCGACATTTTAATTGATATTTGCACTCAAGATCGAATTCAAGATATTCTCTACCCACTCCACTCACTATGAAATCATTTACACTTTACTTAATAATCGAAATAAGTTATAATTCTTATTTCTTTTTATTTCAGGTAAGAAAATCACACCGCGCAGCGCATTCACTTACTAAAAAACGATTATCGTGCATTTCCTGATAATAAAGGTAAAAAAATTGTCTCTTCAATTTAAAAGTAATTATCATTCTTAAGGAGAACGAACTCTGTTTTTTTTTTTTTTTTTTTAAATAAATTGCCAGGCAATTACATAAATCTTATATTTGCTTGAAGTAATTTCATCACAGTGCAAATATTCACGTGTTCTGTTAAATATTTTGGCAATCGTTCAAAAACTGTAAAGTTCTTTATATGTTTGACATTAGCGCATTGTTGCACCTTTTTTTTCTTTCTTTTGTGTGTGTGTATTGAACTTAATTTCAATTTAACCCATTAACGGCTATTGAGTAATGTAATGAGGAATCTTAGAAAAAATCTAGCTAGATCCAGGTGAAAGGTATCGCAAATTGGTTTTCATGCATGGACAGGTAGATGAAAAATAGGACTACTCAAAAATAATTGTAGGGTCATAGAGTGCCATGAATTGAGGGGTAGTTAGAGGGAAAAAGGTCAGGAAGTCGAGAAAATCGGAAAAATTGGACGGAAATGGCTGTGGAAATACCAGTGCTCCATCTGAATTTATTTCTGCAGAAGAAGAAAATCTCATTTAGTTGTCTTGCGACAATAGTTTGAAAGTAAAATGTGGCACCATGGAATTGAGCAAATTGTGGATTTCGGCGATCGCTGTCATAAAGAGCAAGTATCGATCAAAAATCAATGTAGTATTTGCTGGGGTTTCGGCGATCGCTGTCATAAAGAGCAAGTATCGATCAAAAATCAATGTATTAAAGTATTTGCAGTAATTTTTCGGTGTGTTCCGTTGCATCTACATTAGGATAATCTCCAACATTAGAAAAACAAACCTCCAACAAAACAAAGAGTGTTACACGACATCCGGTAACTCAATCTTTCTTCGAACAAAATATTACCAAAAAAATATTAAATGACACACAATGACACAAAAAAAAAATCCATAACAAATTGAGTATAAAAGCGTAAAAATATGTTGCCCTAGAGCCCTTTAAATGTTTTTTTTTTCATTCTCTTCCCATAAATATTGACCATTACAATAACGTATAGTTACCTACCAACCAACAAAGCAAGTGAAGCATTTCGAATGCAAAACGTGATCACTACCTGTAGAGCTACTTAAATGGTGTGTACAAAATTGGTTACATTATTTATTATATATATATATTTTTTTAACATAAATTTTATTTTTAATTTTGTGCAATATTATTCTTTCTGGGACCAATGAAATCATTTACCATATGGTTGACTCATTTTTTATTGTGATGTGATGATTACATGATGTCATTGACTTGTTGCAATATAATATTTTTTTAAATTAATTTTTATTAATCAAAATTCATTGAGATTATGTAATTTCTATATAGTGACGCCATTGCTGATGTATGTATGTATGTGTAATGTGTATCTTCAATGTAATCAAGATGAATTGTGTGAATTATAATTCTAGAAAATAGAGTTTGTTAGAAAGATAGGATAATGTCCTGTATATAAACGGAATAAAATAACTCAGGAGTTTGATAAAAAAAAAATTTGTATGAACCCTTTAAAATAGGGGTGCAGGGAAAAATACACGAAATTTTTATTTATGAAAATTTTCGCAACATACTCACTGCTCTAAAATAAAAATACAGTAAAATTCCTATAATTTGGCTTGGGGGGAAGGTTATTCCTAATTAGAGAATGTCTGAATTAAAGGAATTTTTTTATGGTATGAAATTTTAATTTAACGTGTACACAAATAAATAAGTTATTGTGAAATTAAACTTATTGTAACCGTTAACTGATGCAACGATCTAACTAAGAGACAAAGTAACCTAAATATATGAATGCATAGACTCCCACTTAAGAACACGATCATGAATCCAAGTTCTATCACATCTCCCCAAAAAAAAAAACAATTTTTAATTGCTTATATGAAGAAAAAAAAAACTGCCTTCTCTCAAATCACTTTAATAAAATACAAATTTTTATTGTTTATCTAATTTTATACATACCCAAATATTTATTCATGGTTCGTTCATACATACATATATGAACCAAGATGTACGCTACTGTCTGGACAGATAGTCAATAAAATGCATTAACGTTCGTATAATGTCAAATTAAAATCTGTTAGTTGATACCCAATTTACCATATAAACTGTGTAGATACAAAAAAAAAAAAAAAAAACAACAAACAAATTTGTAAAACGATTAACCCAAAATCATGTTTGGGCAATTAAGCCAAAACCAACCAGAGAACATATAGGAATATAATCAATTTTATAATTTTGGCGTGGGATGAGTTTTTTTTTTATAATATCAGATCAATATCAATAACAGATCAATAATCAATATTAAATTATTGATATTGGGCTCATTTATATGTATCAAAAAGTAAAGAATATATACAGGAGAGATTGTAATCGAATAACTGCCATGGAATAAAATACGCACACAACTACGGGTCATATGGGGGAATGAAGAAGTCGCCATTTTCATTTATGCAAAAATAGCTGAATGAGGACAAATCGACGATTTTTCTCTCTTAAGGTAGCATTAGACTGTTTGACCAACTGGCAAATATTTGATGCTCGGAAATTTGCCAAATAATTGTTATTTGACAAACGTGTTTGACACACTGTAACGTTTTTTGTCAAATATTTGAAATTAAATTATTTGACATGTTTGGACACTATAGAAATTCCAAGAGTGTCAAACACCAAATACGAAAAACTTTGTCAAATTTATTTTGACAAAGTGTCAAATAAATGTTTGTCAAAGTTTCAATCAAAAAACTTCGGCTCCATAGAATCATTTGTGTATATCCCCCCCCCCCCCCCTCAATAAAAATTTTGTCCTGCCTAACCTGTCAAGCACTCCTCTCCCAAGAGAGATATTGGCGACCCTTTTTTAATGTACTAAATCGTAGTTTTTGTGCGATAAGCTCCTTCCTCATATTTTTTTCTTCCTTGATATGTATGGAAAAAGAACGCACAGAAAAAACGAAGATTCAGAAGGGTTGATCTAGACTTCTAGACAAATTGCCGAAACAGTTGAGAGTGAAAGTAATGGATGTAAAATCATCACTAGCTTCAGCTCAACAGAGTAAGGGCACCAATTTGTGAATTACTTTATTTTATGTTTCCGTATACGTGAAGCAAGAAGATCAGATGTTAACTTTTTGTATAAAATATGGAAAATATTTTCCCGTCATAATCAATTCAATTAGATAATAATACACCTAACGTCCAACAGCCCATATTTACATATTTTTTTTTTGGCTAAGTGATTTAACATTAATCTCAATGAATAATAATAACGAAATCATTTGGATAGGTATAAACAAATTGTTTTGTTGGATCTACTTAAATTAAAGTCACTTCTTCAATTTATGTTTTATAACCAACAATTTAATCTGCCCACAAGTAATAAAGGTAGCAAAGTAATTTTCCAATTGGGGACAGATATTTGTCTTTAAGAGAGAATCGTGATCATGACAATGAGAAATTTATGACAATGAGACGACGTATGTGTAAATTGTGTCAATATTTTAAGTTAATTAATTTTTAAGTGCTTTAGAGGTTAAATTTTTAGTTAAGTTATGATAATGATATGATGTTATTAATATATGGCCATATGGGATAATATATGGTAATGTTGACGGGTACATTTTTGCTTTTTTCATTTGTTGGATGCATTGTTATGCTAATTTTATTGAACGTATGTTTTGTTGACCAAATTTTTTACTATAATTACTTAACACCTACCAACTAGCATCCGAGAAACTATCGAAATATAATGGTAGCATATTTTTGCTGACAATATTTCACTGTAACGCCCAATAAAGCCATTGAAACATACAGTAGAGGCTCGCTAGAGTGAATCTCGGTACAGTGAAAAATCGGATAGAGTGAACGGCCGTTTTTTTATATGGAATCTCGCTACAGTGAACTGCTGCCGCTCTTTTTTTATTTACTCTATTTATGTATATCTCATGGTCAAATAACGGTACTTTAATGAAATTTTCCTATGTCCATACAAATACATACCTGCATACATATGTATTCTAGGTAGGCCCCCTATTATTATGAATTTTTGTATGAATACTGAATATGTATTGTGATTTCCTTATTTAAAAATCAAGTTTAAAAAAATTATTATTATGTCAATTATTATTATGTTAAATGATTTTTATTAAAAATGTGGTTTTCGTTTTATTTTACATTAAAAAAAATCCCTCACTCGAGTGAACGATCTCGCTCGAGTGAACACCCCTGGTTTTTTCGAATTCACTCTAGCGAGCGTCTACTGTATTCATTTTGATGATGCTGATCAATTGTTGACCAGATTTTTTCGATACAAATTTAATTTTTTAACTCTGATTTGGCCAACAAAAGGCCATCACATATACATAAATTAATTCCCGTTGATGGCAAATTAGATGAAGTGATGTTTTGCTGACCGCTTTTTCCGATTTTTGTTCATTTGACGAATCACCAAAAACTCTAGTTGACTGTAATGTAATGTCTATTCTATTTATTAAAGTTTCTTACGTCATTTTGGACGAACTTGTCAACATTTTTTCTTTACAATGGCAATGACAATGGCAAAAGTTGCAATAAAAATGTAGAATGTCAGCAAACTTTAGATATAATAATAATTACGGTCAGCAAAACTGTTAGTATTTCGAATAAATATGAATTTACGAAAATTTTTCAACAATTCCCAATTAAATGAGAAAAAGTGTGGCAAAAACTCTAGAATACTAATGCTGACGACAAATAAAGTACACATCAGCAAAACCATAACGTGAAAAAAAACAGAGCTGCTGATGAAATTAAGAACTGAAAATGGAGCTGGATAGGGCATACTCTCCGTCAGCCAAACAAGGTAAGCTCTTCGCTGGAATTCACAGAGTAGCCATCGACCGGGTGCGCTGACTAAAACATGTTGGTATATATGTACATAAATAATATTCCTGGAACGATATTTCTAGAGGAGCCCTGAACATAGTCAGATTTAGAAGGATCGTTGAGTCTTTATGATCCCATATTGGAGAACAGGATAGCAGTTTGTCAGTAAGCAAGTAATGAGATGGTATAGCACAAATATTAAAAATGAAATAATCCCCGTCAACATTACTTTAAAATTTAAATGAAGCTGACCATTTTTTAATGCACCTTAATTAAACCTATAATAATAAGTTATATTGTGTATTAATATGATTATGCTGACTTCATGTATCCATTACCTATAATACCAGCCAACAATGGAAGGTATAGTTAACTTTTAAATTAACTCAATTATGTATACAAAATATATACATAGTTAGGTACCTAACAGTTAATGTAACAACATACCTTCGGCAGAAATGAAGTTAATTATGAAGTCTCCTCGACTCTTCATCGTCTCCACAATGTACAGTTTCTATATTATTTGTAAACATATTAGGTAGACAACTTAAGTGGAATGTGTTTGGGTTGTTTTGTGTGGTTTATGTACGTAATATGGGGGATGGTTTCAATGAACTAACTGAAAACTCTATTATCAGAAAGAAAATTGTTT
Source organism: Platyura marginata (assembly GCA_026745375.1). Taxonomy (NCBI): domain Eukaryota; kingdom Metazoa; phylum Arthropoda; class Insecta; order Diptera; family Keroplatidae; genus Platyura; species Platyura marginata. The sequence continues at coordinate 7,102 of JANSTT010018032.1, read as the reverse complement.
TTTTTTGTGAAAAACGATTCCAATTAAAATATGATTTCACAATTCTTAATGAGATTTAGTGGATTACAAACGAATTTAGTCACTGGTCGATTTGTTTTACTTTGTTATTGTCTAATGGTTTAAACGTGAAATTGTCGAAAAATTCCACAAATTGACCCCATGGACAGAAATAAAAAAAAAAATTGATTGAAAAAATTTACGTTGAGAAAAATCTTCTTCTTCCATTTGTAGATATACAATATTTATTCGCGATTTGATATGGCATGCGTTCACCAAGTATTTGCGTAGGTAGAGATAGAGGTGCTCGAGTTGCATGCCTGTGCTGTGTGCCAAATTCATCTTTGTTTGTTGCTAGTTTCTAATTGCATTTTATGTAAATAATTTATATCAGAGAACACAAACAATGTTGCAAATGAATCAATTCAATTAAGAATTTTGTAATAAAAACCAATTAAATTTAAATTGTGGAAAACATTTTCCCTTAATCATTCAATATTATTCTCCCGCTCTAATGAAGTGGATCAAATTCTCATCATTATCGTATATGCAGGATATATATTAAAATATACAAATTTATTGCCATAAAAAGACATTCGTTTAACTTCCTTAAGTACATTTCAAACAATCTTGTTATATACCCGCTAACATCCCCATTTTAACATTTTCTTCAACCACTCTTGCTATATAGATACAGACACAAAACGCTTCTAACTCATACCCTAATTTTGTATATCATACTCGATGTGGATACCCAATGTTTTTTTTTTTTTTTAGGTGGGTATATGCGGGTGGTAAATTTGATGTGCTGTGTGGCTATACACGACGGAGGGTGAATTACTTGATCATGCAATCTGTGCGCATCTTGCCCATAATTCTCCATCATAAGGTATTATGATGCGATTTTTGGCCATTTCCCCCAGCCAAAACGTCGTTCATGAATAAAAAAAAAAGAAAAAAAAAATATTCCCGGCTGCTGGTTTAATGTGTGGTAGCACCATCGGTTTAAGCTTAATGTGAATCATTTATAATGGGCATAGAAAAAAAAACTTGTGTAATAGGTAATTGAGTGCCAAAAGGGCTCACCACTTCATTTTAAATGCAAAAAGATTGTGATTTGTGGCCTTTTTCTTTTTCTATTTTATTTTTGTTTTTTTTTGGATATTTTTCCATTTGTGTTTGCTTGAATGTTTTCATTCAAGTGAGGTGTGCAAGATATTGCTAATCGTCAATATTTCATTGTCTAATGGTTTATTGAAAGGGAAATTATTTCAATATGGCACAGTATATATTTGCTGGCATTTCGATAATATTAAAACATTTAACGGATTTTTCAATCTCGATAACGTGCACATATAGTATGTAGTTGCTCTTTTTGAACACATTAAAAAATAAATACTAATTACTGATGTTTTGTGCGTTGTGTTGCGTTTTCTGTCATTTTAACTGAATTTCAATCAAAAGTCATCACAAATATGATTTAGGATGAAGATAATAATATAAAGATAAAGGTCTCAGCGGGGGAGGAAATTATCCCGCCGCCCGCCACATAGTTAAATTTCTTTTGATCAAATATAATTTTTAAGCGAGGTATTTTATAGGTCAACATTTTAATGACATAATCTTAAATTGACGAATACCAGGACACACACTCTATTCCCATTTTCATTGTTTCTAAAATATAAGACCCAACACCAACACATCCCAAAATGTCCCCATCATAATAATAATAATATTATTATTGTCATCTACCACCACAAGATTATGCCAAAAAAAAAAAAAAAAAGAAAAAAAAAGAAGAAATTTTATATGAAAAATGTGATAAATGATTCAAGCGATGCGAATACAAAAATGCTCAAGATTTCTGTCACGCCCTCCATTTGATGTTGTAAGAGGATTTTTAATGTCCTGTTGTTGTATATAGTCAACATGATGTGTTTGTTATACTTAAATGTACGATTTTTTCTGATAATTTTTTTTTTTTGCCTGTGATGCTTTATCCTTGCTAGAATAAGTATATTTAATGGATTATGTTATGAATTATTTTAGTGTGAACCTAATGAATTTTTATACCCGTATGAGTGTAGCGTTAAAAAGGGTATTATAATTTTAGTAGGGAGTTTGTAACGTCCCTTAATATTCACCATATTCACCACCATCGTTTTTCTAATAAAATTTTAAGTCCGCGATTACAATTCCGGCTAAACGGAATTATGTTTTAATGAAGTTAAAAATTGAGTCACTTTTTAAAAAAATCGCCGAAATTAACTAAGTTTTAATTGTCTAATCATTATGGGATCAATGATTCTCACGAGCCGCCACTGCTAATTTTAATATAAATTGCAATCCATTCATTTACATAATTCGAATTTAAAATAAAAATTAAAATAATGTGTTGGCAACATTGTTCTGTATTATTTACATTTTACATCAAAGCCGACGCTATTTTTAATTGTAACGGCTCACTTCATCTCATCTCCTCAATTTTCTTGATTGCCAAAAATTTTTGCTATGGCCATCGTCATCGTTTATTCCCTATTTTGTGTTTGCTGTTGTACAAGTTTTTTCTTAAATTGAGCCCTAAAAGTTGAATTAAAGTTGTTTAAAGTGATAAAAGTTCTATTTGATCAAGAAATAATTGAAAATTGTAAGTAAATTTATTATTTTGACTCGAATCATATATAGTTTCGGCATGATTGTTCTAAGTTTTCATTCCATTTTAAATGCCGTCTTTAAACAAAATAAAATTAAAGCATTCATGATTATACAGTAAGTATCGGATTGTTTTTTGGTCACTTTTTGAATTTATTGGACAACTTTATTGACATCTGTGGAGTGGTCAAAAGATTTTCCATTGGAATGTTCCTAGAAAAAAATTTCATCAACAAGAGATTTCATGGTTTATGGTTCAGATCTACCAATACAGTTTCGAGGTGGCTTTTTCTTTTGCATTTAGTAATGTAGGTACGCACATTTTAAGCATGAGGAATTCTCTGAATAAGATTAATGAGAGGGAAGTTATCACATTTATCTCGTAAGACAGGACATTCTAAAATAGGCGTAACTTATGCTTACAATTTTTACAACTGAACCTTGTCGATTAAGTAATACAAAATGGGAAAATACCGATGTCAGGGCATATCATCTGAACGTATTGCTCAGGTATTCGATTAGTTCAGCAGGAGCATACTTAATATTCATTGAGATGCTTCACTGACAACAGTATATTTGCAGAAGTTCTCAAAGACAGGATAACTATCGTATAGCTATATTAAGCTTATTTTATTTGTTCAATGATTCTGAATCTAACAAAGTAACATTTGCTATCAAAGTTTAAAGAAATTTCCCCTCTCCATCTGATGTGTGAACATTACAAAACTTTTATATTTGCCTAATTACATGTTCACACAGAGATCCTTCAGTTAAACATTTCTTTATACTTTGGTTGCCCTATGATGTCATCCTTTCTTCCATTTTAATTCGAACATTTGTGCATTTTCCCCATATAGTCGCACAAGTGATGTTGAAAATTAAACAACATAGCAAATAACCTCCCTTCCACCCCGATATGGTAAAGAGTAGAAAATTCTGAAGAGTTTTTTTTCTTCTTCTGCATTATTGTGGTACAAATCTGGAGTTAAAAAGCATATGAAAAGAAAAAAAAAGTTAGTTAGAGGATTGCAATGTTTATAGCTGAAGTGGGTTGTGTGTGGCATATTTAAGAGGTTGCTCAACAGCTGAACATGGTCGCATTAGCTTGATCCTTTTTGAATGAGATTTTATGATGTATTCATAGAAAAGATATGTCTGCGATTCGGGAGCTTTTCTTTGTGTTTTTTTTTATATAATAAAATAGGTTAGGGAGGGATTAATTTTATCAGCAAAAAATCGGGATATTAAGTATTTTGGGTTTTTTTTTATTAAGCATTGAGCGTCGTTGAAAAATGACGCTCTGAATTATAACTTTGATTGTAATTGATTTTTTTTTTTATTTTTTCTAAACTAACAATAACAATTTCTAAACTAAATTCATCATCCAAGGCTTTTGACATTTCATGTTCCTCCTTTACTAGCTTTAGGGCTTACGACGTTTTACGTTCAGCTATTATGGTGCGCCGCCACGAGTTTCTGGTTGGACACTTCTCGTGCAATATCATTCCTAGGTTTGAACGGGATCTCCTAGGATTTAGTTCTATTTTCTGTAACGTATGTGTCGATCATCAATCTTTTCTATATTTGTGATTATCCATAGTTCTTAATTTTCAAAATTATCTAGCCGATATTCGACAAAAATGACCGTTATGTATTGAGGCAACACTAATTTTACTGATACCATCAACCACCTACTATATATGCTATATTCTACAAGTTGTGAACTCTATCCATTAAGTACCATCAAGATATGTGGATATTCCAAATAACCTTGAACTAAATACACTTCAGCACATTAAACTGTTTCTTCTAACAGTCACCAAGTAATTTAGATCATTTATATACACAAAGCCACACACCACTAATCCCCTCTGGTCCTTTATCTAAACCAAATCAAATTCTTTTTGTCCACACACAAAAAAAAAACCCCTTCCCCCAACAAAAAAAATTCTCGAAAAACATTCTAACAATACCTTCGACAACTCTATAGTCTAACTATACATTTATATAGGATGTTGATATGATGACATTATTATTATCACATCTCATGTTACAATACTTAATCTAATATTCTGGGCACGCGACAACGATTTTAACAGCCACTTACCCCCTAATATTGTCACCCTGCCACCTTTAACTATATATCTATATATACATATATATATGTATATGTATATATATAATGTGTAATGTATGTAATGTATAATGTATTTATACAGACCGTAGGTACCCGGGTTTGTCTCTCCCTTCTTTTTGTATATAGAAAAACATACAAAGATAAAAAAACTTTGTTTTTTTGCCCAAAAAGTGTTAAAGCGAAATCATGACGATGATGATGATACTGATGATTATGGGTGAATAGAACGTTCGCATGGGGATGGTATGGTGAGGTAGTTGTTTTTCTCGATGCCGTTCATACTGCATACACAGATATTTACCTATCTACCTATGCTTCAGGTATGTTTCTACAAAAAAAAAAAGAAAAGAAAATCATGTGGAAAAGCACATTGTAAATATTTTGGTGAATGATACTTGTTGTGAAGGTACGATAAAAAGAGATTTTTTTATGGAAATTTTTAGGCTTTGGGGCTAACTTGTGGATTGTTTGTTGTTAAAAACTGTTAGTGATAGGTTTTGTATGTGCATAAATTAAGATTATCAATTTTATATATGTATGTATTGGTTAATCGCTAAGTTGGAATGTTATTTTCTTGGGCGCCTAATGTTGACCTTATGTTGGACACTCGATTTTTGAGCCAACATACTCTCAATTATGAGCATAATGATCAACCGATGCTCGAAATTAAAATACGCACGCGCGTAATTGGTTTTTAACATTTTAATAGTAAATAATAAGTAGGAGTATTATAGAGGTACCTTCTAATTAATTTATTGCATATCATGCATGAAGTGTCCCTGAAAGTAATAGAAGTGTGTCTACCCCCTTTAGTATGATACATGAAAAAATTAATAAATATAATTTCAACAAAATCTAATGTCAAATTTAGCTACTTAGTGGAGTTGTGATTCTCTAAAATCTCGAATACCCAAGGAATTGGTTAGAGTTTGTTATTTATGATGTGTCAATCGAATTAATTATTTTTGACATCTTTTTTTGACATCGTATTGTTTTTGTTAAAGTTTTGAGAAAATATTTACTTTACCCTTTTAAATTATCACTCCTCGCCACTAAAAGCAAGTTTTTTGCGCATATATTTTCAAAATGGTTCTTAAATCAAAGATGGTGAATATTTACTGGTTTCTACAAAATGGCTAATTTTTTTAAAACCATGCTAATTAATAATTTACTGGAATATACTTATAATGTACGTTCTGGACTCAGTTCTATAGTAATATTATCTATAGATGGTGCATTGCTGGTTAAAAAGTGTTCAATCGTCATTTTGATTTTGTGTCTAAGGTCTCTATAGTTTCAATTTTATCCTGATGATAGCAAGTAACGTAGTAAATAGAAAATAAATGGCCGTCTCTTGTCATATCCAATCAGGGTTGTTAAAGTTACAAATGATCGATAAAATACCTAATTTGTTACTGGTAACAAATATGAATGTTACACGACAAAAATCAAGTTTCATTTGCTACATATGCATTTGTTACAAAAACTGTTTCTTATTTTTCAACCCAATGGTTCTGTGATAGGCTTATTTGATGTATATTATGTCAATCTGATTTGTACAGGATCGTATTAGTTTGCTACATTTGTTACATTTGTTCCAAAATGTAACAAATTCGAATAATGCAATAGATTTGATAATATTAGATTTATGGTAGCGCCTTTTTTATCTGTACAGATGTTATGCTTATATTTTCGAAATGACATTTTTAACGACACAAATTGAAGTTAATTTAATTGTTTTTATATATTTACGATATGATAACCGCGTGTAATAAACTAGTAATACATTCATATACATAATCTCTAAATATTAAAGTCATATTTGTTACTGCACATGGCATCTTTGGCAATAGTAAATTGTAAATTGACACAAGGAATTAGATTAAGTGAGTTACATAAATACAATAAAATAGCAATAACACTCAACAAGAGACTATTAACTAACTGCAATAAGTATTTGAGAATTTCATAATCATATTTTTCTGCTTCATCAAAAATCATAATCTCTAATCTGAAAATTTTACTCTATGCATTACATTGAAGTAATTGAGTCTCAAATATTATGTACTATGTAAATGTATTGTATATTTATGTATAATTTTATGTGGTGTGGTACGATATGATTTTTTGTTTTTTATTTCAGCGCTTACATAAAACATGTGGCACCATTGTATTTCCAACATTATAAACAAATCATTACTTTGAATACATTTTGTAAACAAAAAAACATAGCAAATTGTTAGCATTTCTTGTGTGTGGATCATTAGAAATACAGTAGTAGATCGAGCCTTTGTAGCCACAGAAACAGTTCGATAT
>JANSTT010018031.1:0-14961 GCA_026745375.1 Platyura marginata | reverse complement strand
GGGGGGGGTGGGTGGGAAGAATGGGGGGACTAAATAGATAGGAATAAAGTGAAATAAGAGGAAAGGGGAAGGGGGGGGGGGGGGGGGGGCGGAGAGACTATATAGGATCAGATCAGATGATTAATTAAACATCAACAAAATCCATTTTGGTCATGGTCACTTGTCTTTTGCACCGAAAATTTATTTTTTGTGGTCGTTTTTGCAATGTTTGTTGTTGTTGTTATTGTTGTTGTTATTGTTATTATTGAATTGACGCTGTGTTGCGGCTGGGAAAGTTAATGTTGTGCGCGAGGGCGGATTAAAGGAAAATGTTAATCAACGAATAATTCGATGATATTTCGGTGACAAGTATTATGATGAATGCAACAGGCAAGATTTATTAATTAAAAACGTTGTCATATTTTTCATAAATATTTTCGGTGACTTATTTATGATATATGCGAATGCGTGTAAAGAGCAAGAGACTGAAATTACATGTTGAATTTTTCATTTGTTTTTTTTTTTTGTATTTCACTGGTAATCCCAACAAAAAAAAGAAAGAAACATGCAAAATGATGGTGTGGGTTGTATTTTTATTTTTTATATTTAATGTCATTTTTGCGGATAATTAATATACTTAGTCCGCAATTATTATGCATTATTTACCATTTATTATTGTAATAAGGCATAGAATTTATTTATAACTTAATACACCTATTGCATGACTTACTAAATTTATATTAGAATTACATTTCTTTGTTTTATAGCTTTATCGTTATAAAATTAATTTTTGTTTTGTTTATATGGCGCCAAAATTCAATATTACATCCAATATGTCTGCCATTTTTAAGCCAATTTCCTATATAGAAATTCTAATTGTACTTTAACTCTTATAAATAAAATATATATACAAAATTATTCTTTCAAAATGGCGGATTTATACTTCCCTACTAACCATAAAAGGCCTAACTACATTTTCAAATATATACTGAGTTATTAACGTGTTTTTTTATATAAAAAATACTAGCCATAAGAGTTTTTTAACTGATGGACATAGAACTTTTATACATGCCTGTATGTAATATTTGTAGCCTTTTATATATTCAAAACTCTATATTTAAAACTCTCTATGTGCAAAAAATCGGATTTTTCAGGAAGCGGAATGAAGTTATTTATTCCTAAAGTAAATGCAAGTAGAGGTTTTTTCGTGAGGTCGTAGAGGTAGAGGTCGTGAATGTAAACCGACGATATGTAATATATTTTGTAGATAGGCCTTTTTTAATTTTAGCAACTTTTCTAAGAAAATATCTTATAACCGATATTTTCTAACTTCTATTATAAGTTAGGTTCTATATGTGAAATAAACTAAAAAAAAAATGTTGTAAAAAAATTGTACTTCAATACGTTTCATAAGAATGTAAAATTAAAAATGACGATGCGATTTAATACTAATAATATTATATAATAATAAAATGGAAACTAAAAATATTGGCGGCTTTTATTTTTTTTAAATTAATTTACAAGGAAAAATGAAAAAGAATTGCAAAATTTAAGATTAAAAAAAATTTTTTTAACACAAAATACATTATTTCACTAGTGCTTAAACATAATACAGTAGACGCTCAAAAAGTGGAACCCTCGGAAAAGTGGAAAAGCTCCAAAAGTGGAACACAAATAATTTTATATGAAATCATTCATTTAAAAAACATATCGACGGCTTATATACAATACCCGCTAACTCATTTTATGCACTTTTCAGGAGACAGTAAAAACTTTATTGTTTTGTAAAACAAACTTTTTGTTATAATTTAACCATAGCTGCAGGGTTGCATAAACATCAATTTTATGCAATAAAAAGAAAATCGGTAAAAATGAGTTATCGGGTATTGTATATAAGTCATTAATATGCATTATTATTTTTTAATTTAGTATATAAGTATATATATATGTCTTAGGTAACTATCAAGAGTTATTTCGTGTTTTTAAAAGTCAATTTTAAAGTTCTCTAAAAAAGTGGCACACTCTCGAAAATTGAAACGCACCCATGGAAGTATTCTGTTCCACTTTTCGAGCGTCTACTGTAATACTGTAGTTAACTTATCGGAAAAAAAAAATTTATTGGTTACACGCATATTTACTAAGTGTGTGTGTGTGTTTCATTGAAAAGTAGTAGGTAAAAAAAAAATGTAATTGTGTTGGTACAATATTTATTTGAAAATATCATCACATTATTACAACTACAACTAAATGACCAAAAGAATTTTAATTAAAATTTTTAAGTAGACACATCGTTGAGGTAGGTTTGTTGGATGGATACTACACAACAACACAATGACTTTATTGAATTTATTCATATCCATATTATTATTGGTATTTATAAAGTGTCTGTGGCCCAAGGTTTGCGTACTTTTTTTTTGTTTTATTTCTTTTTTTTTATTTTTATTTCATTTCATTTATTTACTTATTTACACAGTACCTACCATCACAATAAATGGATATTTGTATTGTGTATATTTTATATATCGTAAACAAACAAATGATTAATTGTAAATATGGCTCTTGTGTGTAGTACTATCTAAAAATATTAATTAATTAAACATAATGTCCAATAGAAGAAGAAAGAAATTTGTTGATAACTCCCTCATTACACGATATATATATATTGAAAAAGTGTATGTACAACAAAAAAAAAGGATCAATGAACTAACTGGCGGCGATATTTAGAGGGTGGGTGAGTAATTGGTGTGAAAGGCATTCATATACATAAATACTTAAAGTTCAATGAACAAAAACAATACAATTAATTACGCATTGACATTATCAGTCGATAGAAATCAGATTAAACCATCCTATGTTTATCTATAGTAAAATATATAGTAAATTTAACTAATTAAAATATTAAATTCTGAGTTTTTTTGTATATTTATTTTATACTTAGCAATGTTTAAAAATGTAGTGTCCAGAGTCTCTAATTCAATTAAATTTTGTTATAGTTCTAGTTACTAATTTCTAGTATATTTATCTGACCACTTTACCAAAATTGTTGTTGTTCGCGCAGTCATTTCATTTATTTCTTCATAAAATTTACAGGTTGAGCTCATCGACAAGTTCACCTTATAATATCCCTTCAGCTTCTTTACTCTGTATTAATTATCACTACTGAAGGAAACACTACTACTACATATGCATATAGGTTTTGCAGTTCAAATTCAACCTTTTGCAAATCAAATTCAACCTATTGCAAAACATATTCAACCTAAGGCAAATCATATTCAACCTTTCGCAAATCAAATTCAACCTTGAATATTGATTGTTGAATATGATTTGAAAAAAGTTGAATTTGATTGGCGAAAGGTTGAATTTGGACTGCAAAACCTGTAGTAACGCCTCCAAATGTGTAGCGTAATTAAGGAGTTTATCGAAATAAAAAGTTTTAAAATACAGAATCGACCCTTTGCTTTACGGATCTATCAACTCTAACGTATAAGCATAGGAAAAACGTTGTTGATTTAGCCGCAATCTCGCAGTTTAAAATAGTTTTTGGCCTTAGCTAGATCTACCGCGGTTATCGCTAGCGATCATTCAATAAACACTTTCATGATTTTAGGACCTTCATTTTCAATTAGTGATCATTGAACGATCGCCGTTTGTAAAATGTCTTACTGTCATTGCCGTCGCGGTACCATTTACAAAGCGAAACGTTTAATAAAAAGCATTCATTGTACGATCGCTGGCGAAATTTGCGGTAGATTGTTGTTGTTGTTGTACGTTGTTATTGTAACAAATGATCGATAAAATACCTAATTTGTTACTGGTAACAAATGTAATTGTTACACGACGAAAATCATAATTACATTTGCTACAGATGTATTTGCTTCCAAAATTGCTACGTAAATTTTTCAACCTGATGGATATCGTTAAATTCGCCATTCCTGAACAATTCTCCCAATATCTTGTGATGGGGTTATTTCATATATCTGTCTCTCAACTGAATTGAACCGTATCGCATTAGTTTGCTACATTGGTTACATTTATTATACCAGTTTGTTACCAGATATAAAAATTCTGTAACAAATGTAACAAATTCGAATAAAAAATGTGTTACTTAAACAACACTATTCCTGGAGATGCAACAAATAGGAAATTTTTGTTTTTTAGCGAATATATGAACGGTGTCGTCTCAGACTGGGATATATAGTACTTTAATATTATAGTTATATATAGTTAATTTACTACTGAATTAAGTTTAAACAATTACTTTTTTAATCAAGGTTTTTTTTTTTCAAAATTGACTAATATTTAATATTATCATCCAATATACACCCCAAATGAAATTTTATGTGGTTTTATTGACCTTTTTCTCGGTTAATATTTACCATACAATTTATAAAATTCCAATGAAATTCCTAATCAACAAAATTCTTTAGTTAATTCTATTTTATTTGAGTGTGCAACATTGTTGTTATAGGTTATGTATATTCTTACTAAGAATTTATATCCAATCTATCCGTTCAAACCATAACCGTCAAAGAGTAAATTAAATTTCATTTCATTTTGTCTGCATCACTGATGACGCCCACAGACCGAACGCAACAACAAACAGTGGAAAAAAGTCAAATACAATTTAGCAAAAAGAAGCTTGATGAAGTTGTGTATGATGAAAATTTTATGCCAAGGTCCAAGAAATTTAGAAGACAGTATAAATATATATGTATGTGTATGGATAATAGAGAGGTGGATGGTTCTTTCTTTTCATTTTTTATTTTTTTTAAAGAAAAGGTGAAAAGATGAAATAAGTAAGTACCAATCAATTCCAGGTCACTTGTTTGACTTTGATTTTGTTTGAAGCAATTTTATCGACCAAGGTTCTTAAAAGTTGTATCCTTGGGTTGAAATGTTCATTATGTGAACAACATAGATACAAAGTAATTAACAAAAAGCTATTACCAAGTTGTATAACTCTCTATGTACATTACGTGCAATATATATACATATATCTATGTATAGAGATCTTCTTGAAATTTTACAATTAAGATTTGTTTTACAAAAGTAGATTGTACATTATGACACCTTTGAGAATATATCGTCGTTATAGAGGTAAAACTCACTAACTACATTTTTGTCCAAAAACCCTATTTATATTGCTTTTGTTTTTATCAACTAAGGTAGGGTTAGGCATGGCCAGGTGTACCGAAGTTGTGCATATGAGTGTACAATAAAAACAATTATCAAAGAGGTTAGTGGGTATATAATAACCCAACAAAAATTGGTCATAAACCACAAAAGGTCAAAAATACCCCTTTCTTTTGTAAATATTACAATATGGTTGGTCATAATACGACACTTGAACCAAAGTGAACCATTTACGATGAACATTAAAGAATGATGCAAGAATTGCATATGGAACACTCTAATAAACAAAAATAATTACAGTAAAATCTCGAAAACTCAAATGCTAAGACTCACTTTTCGAGTTTTTGAGCGTTCGGTTTTTTGAGATTCTACTATATTAACAAACGAAAATGAACTTTGGATGGATCTCAGGTAGGTCTGCACAGACCTTGTAGTGTTTCAAACACGAAACCGGGTTTAACTACGGTTCCACTACGAAATATACGCCACTGACTTTGAGAAAGTCACAAAACCGATTTTGTTCTAACAAGTAAGAAAAAAAAGTTACAAAACATCAAAAATCAAACATGGTTTGGCCAGATCTTGTCGCTCATCGGAGGGTTAAAAATACTTCACATATTAAGTAAAAAGAAATAATATAAATTGTTAGTTAGTGAGTTTAACCATGATAACGACGATATACCAACATAAATATTCAATGGTTAATTATCTTCTAGAAGTTATGGGACATTTCTTTTGATTTAGTTCTGTGCGTCCAGAAGATATTTGTGAAAAAAATTTGTACTCAGTGAATAGACGTTTTTTGTGTGTTTTGTTTGGTTTTAAGACTCTTGTCTCATCAACAATCGAAATAGATATTGAAATTTTAAATAATACTCAGAATACTTTTCAGAGATGCATATTACCAATAAATATTGTTTTATTGTGTGTGTGTGTGTACATTAAAATTTGGCAAAAAATATGGTACTCTGGGGGAATTACAATTTTGACATAAAATAGGTTTGCGAGCATATAAAAACGATCAATTTGGATTTGTATAATTTCGATATGAAATATATGCCACTTAGCACTTTTGGTTATTAATACAGTAATCCCTCCTATTACGCGGTATTTTTATAATGTGATTTTTATATAGCACTTAGCACTTCTGGGTAATAAAACAGTAATCCCTCCTACTACGGGGTATTCTTATAATGCGATTTTTATATACTTAGCTAGGTTAAAGTTTTACGTCACTCCGTCCTATTACGCGGAAAGTTTCCATTTGTTTTAACACGTTAATCGTCATGTCAGTCATATATGTCTAACACTAACAGTTTCTCCCTGCGCCATGCCAGACACCGGTGTCCGACACTCGATATTTTATTGAAAGCGGAGTCAGTCATCTATATTCGACACTATGTACAAATTACCTTTACTTTTTGAAAACATGGCCTACTAGGAACAAAACATTAAAAAAAAATATACCGTGGCGATTAACGTAATAATATGATCAATAAAAATAACCTTTTGAGAAGATTTAGTCCCAATTACTATAATTGTCATATTTCCCAATTACCATAGTCTCAAAATACTATAACAACTGGAGATATGGTAATTGGGGAAATATCCTTTAAGAATTTTATTACTATTTACTTATTTCTGTTATTGTATTAATTCTAAGTTTCTTGTAATGCGGTATACAGTTTTCGTATAACACGGTACGAATTAATGTGATTTGTACTAATTCGGAGTTTCTTATAACGCAGTTTCCATATAACGCGGTACAAATTAACCGCGTTATAGGAAGGTTTACTGTAATTTATTAGCCCTATTAGAAACTGGTCCGTATTTTTTCATCAAATAATTCAAACATTCTACAATCTTTAATTTTTGAATTTAATCCAAGATTTAAAGATTCAAAATTGTCATATGTACATTATCAAGAAACCATACAAATGTAATATATACAAATGTTTCCAAAATATGTAAATATAAATACCCCTAAAATGTCATGTGTGTCATTTATTTGTTCAGTGTATTCAGGGTCATACCAAGAAAGCTACACAAATCTTATAAAAATTTATAATTTCAAACTCCCCCTAGGGCATTAAATAAACTCCAATAATAAATATAAAATTCAAGGAAATTATAGGTTCTCGTAGAAGGGGAGAAAGTATCGTACCACATTACATAGTTTTTTTTTTATATTAAACATGACCCAAATTTTATCTCTCAAATGAACCTTTCTTACTACACCCGGTTTACTATTCTGTTTTTGGCGTATGTATTTTCGTAATAGAGACGGGGATAATTTTTTTTTAGCGCTTTTACTAAAACGTTTTGCATTTAATACAAATTAACATATTCAAAATGACTCCGGGTACTTAGTAATTATTGTGTTTGTGTTTGAGAATACTTTTGTTGTTGTTGTAAAAATCGTTATTTGAGCGACCGTATACAGCATTTAATGGACAACTACATATATTGTAAATAAACACGGTAGGTATAAACGATCATACAAGCAGTTTATTTTAACGAGTTGCATTTAGCAGACTTTGTATGCGACTTATAAATGTTAAACAAATGTTAATTTTTATGGATTTCTACTTTTTAATGATATGGTAACAGAACATACAAAATAATACTACATTCAAAATATAAAAAAAATTAAATAATTTGTTTTCTACTAACTAAACTTTTAATTTAGTCTTTTTTCGTCCACACTGGTATAAAAATTATCAAGTGAAAACATTTTTTATCGTAAAGGTAAAACTGCAATAAAAATTTTGGTAGTAAGTATCGCTTGCTTGCTCACCTGTATACACGCTAACTTTCGAATCCGTTGACTTGAAGTTTTTTGGCAGCGTCGTTTTTTTTTGCTGTGCTTGGTATTGCATACTATTAGTATTCGATACGGTCCCATACAAATTTTTTGAAAAACACGTAGTTTTTGGATTTTTCGCATACTAAAAAACGAAATTTCGGTAAAAAAACAAATACAAAAAATTCGATTTTTTTTGGTTTCTTATAAATTGTGGTCATTAGTTTTGATCCAACGTTAACCCTTATGCAATAAAAATATGTAATAACCTTTTAAGGTTCAACCAAAAATGCATTCAATTAAATATGGTCGGGAAAATATTTTTACAATTTAAATTTTGTTTCGAAATTAACTTTTAAAAAACAAATTTTGATCCCCGTAAACAAATCCCATCTTTATTTTTACTATTCACTCATTTTATTATAATACGTCTATCGTTGTTGTGTTATTCTACAAGTCTACACCGATATACGAGTCACCGGCATTTTGTTACGTTTTCTCGGTATCAATCAGACATCTTTGTTTTTAATTAGTGAAAATATTTCGTTTTTTATTGATCGAATAAATAAGATTTGATCGAAAAATTTGCCGTACAGGCAAAATATTCGCAAATTGCATATTTCGCTCTTTTTCGATATTATTACAATTTAGCGATCCCCAAAATTATTTGATTGTGATTTGACTGTTTAATTCAGGTTCATGATCATGTTTCAAAAAAAAATAAAATTCTTAAAGGGTTAACTTTTTTCAAAAATTTTATTTAGCCAAAAATGCACATCTTTATTATTAAGAAAGGTCAACATTGTGTCACTTTTTAACAAATCGCCAAAAAAAAACAGTCTTCCATCAAAATTTCCAAAGTTTTCTTTGAAAATAGTCTCTGACGATTATTAGTAATCCCTTATTATTGATTATTATTAATTCTCACGAGCCGCCACTGAGTTGCACATACACATATACATATTTAGTTCTAGCATACCACAATTCGTAGGTTTGTTCTAGAATCTACAATGAAACTTTAAAAATGACGTAAAAGCTGACATAAAAGCTGACATAAAAACATGCACAATAGAACCTCGTTCATCCGGATTAATGGCGGCTTTTGGTTGTTCTTATTAACGAAAGTTCGAATTTAAATAAATTACAGTAAAAAATGAGTAATGGAATAGTTAAAACAACCGGTACTGTATCATTAAAAACACTTAAATCACAATAAATAAAATTAAAGCGAGCGACAATGAACGTCAAAGCGCACACTCTCTCACAAAAACAATAAAAGCGCGATAAATGTCTAGTTAACAAGAGTTTCACTTTTCACAGTTGCAATGAAGTTTTTTAATCGGGTTTTTTGTTTTTTTTAATTTTTTTTGTTTTTTAAATGCCTGTCCGGATTATGCAAAAGTCCCGATTAATGGGGTCCGGATAAAAGAGGTTTTACTGTATACGTTAATATTCTGCGGCAGAGGCGAAACGTGAAAAGGAATTTTTGCATGAACGGAAACTGGAGACATATTATTTATAGAAATATCTATCTATTTTCCAATATACAGAAGAAATGATTAGCACAATCGGTGTCATTATTTTCATGCTTGAAACCGGTTTGTTCGTTTTTTGTTGTTGATGTAAATAAGCCAAAAA
Source organism: Platyura marginata (assembly GCA_026745375.1). Lineage (NCBI taxonomy): Eukaryota > Metazoa > Arthropoda > Insecta > Diptera > Keroplatidae > Platyura > Platyura marginata. Next base: position 5,408 of record JANSTT010018031.1, on the reverse strand, counting down.
GCCATTAATATTTCGTGTTGAAGAGATTTTTGTGATGAACACAGGACTAAATAACAAGGAAAAGAATATTATGTATGTATTCGTATATATTCGGTCACGTGATAATTATTTTGCACATTGAATGGACAAAATGCATACGTGCATGAAACCAACAACAACAACAACAAAATCACATTAATTATTACCGATTTGTTATTATTTCATAATTAATTTACTGAATTTTATTTTCACCACTACCTACTAACCTTTCATTAAATTTTCTTTGAAATGAAAGTAAAATTGCACACAGTTTAGCACCGAATAATAACTTGGTGGTCTATTAAATGAATAAACTTATTGCTGGATGTGATTCCAAGTTCCAAGTTCTTTTGCTGAATGGAATTTCTTGTTAATACACTTACTAATAAGTTGCAAAGTAGTTACATTCATAAAATACCATACGATTTTCTGAATATGGGTATTGGATATGGCATTATTTACTCTAAGCAATAGGTAGACACAGAGGTAGATATAGGTAGGTTAGGTAGATTGGTTTTTTTTTTTTTGTGTAGAGAGCCAGTAAGTGGGTATGGTAAGGTAGGTTGGTTGATTGGTTTGGTTGGTTGGTAGTCAGATAGTTTGTTGTTGCCATTCATGTTCCCTACCGAGCTCATCTCATTTATTATAATTAATTAATTTATGTCTGAAAGTTATTTAGTTTTGTTTTTCGTTTTTTGTTTTTTATTTTTTATTTTTCGTTTTTTTTTTTTTTTTTTTTGTATTTGTTAGATGTTCATATTCTCTTTTACTTTGTATCCACTTTTAACTGTATATTTCTCTTCTTTTTTTTTTTTTGTGTGTATGGTTACGAGAGTTATGTTATACTTTTCTACTTTTAGTAACATATATTTCAATGCAAGCCAATTTGTGTGAGCGGCAAACTCGCTTTCAATATCGCTCTATCCTATTTGCGCGCGTACAGAGTTGTATTTAATTGAAAATATTCAGTTTCTCGTAATCGCCAGAACAGTTCGGTCGTGTGTTGGTTTGAAAAAGAAAAAAAAAATAAATAACGAAAAAGAGATTTTCTCTACATGCAATCCGGAATGGATTAGATTTAATTTTATTTGTATAAAAATCGTACACTAACTACCAATCGTCAAAATTTTTGTGTATTTTGTTTGTGGCGGGTAGCTTTTTTTTGGGGTTTGTTCCATAGATTAATAACAAAAATCGAAAATGAAATTTCTGGTGCATTGAAAAAAGTTTTCCCTTTTTAAAAATATAATGTAGAGAGTTGTGTACGGTTCCGATTGTGCTAGTTTATAAAATTTCTGTGCGCTGTTTTGGTTGTGTTACCTGTGTGTAACTAGCTCTAGTATATAGCTTCTAGTCTAGTGTATAATATGAGTCGGTATATTGTGTATTCCGAGTTAATGAGCTGAAGAAGAGTGGTTTGGGTTTTATTTTTTTTTTTCATTTTTGAAAGAGCGGATCTAACATTTTCAGTTTTGTAGCCAGTATAGTTAGTTGGTAGGGATATACATAAATAAAGCGATTGGATGGTTAAATGAAATTTTTGTTCGCATGGTAAGTAGGCCTTTACATACCAACATTATATATCGTGTGTATGTATGTAGACATTTTGATGATGATGTACAGTACACTAAAGACTAAACAATGTTTAGCTATTTTGTTTGTTTGTGTTTTGTTTCTACATATTTTTTTTGTCTTCTTCTTCTTCTTCTGTTTACAATGCACCTTCCTAAGTACATAATTAAACTCCCTTTGATATTTTAAAATTAGAAATGTTTGTACCATCAACGGATGCATTTTAAAAGTTTTTTTTTTCTTTTTTTAATATTTGGAAAGAAATTTTATTCGGTACAAGGTCAAGTGAAATTCTACAATATGTATGTATATATAGACAATTTTTAATACATAAGTATACACATACTTATTAAAGTTAAGTCAACTTTTTATTATTTAAATTTTTAACTTTTGCTCTCCGCCACTGCCGCGCAAAGATGTTGATGTACAATGTACAACTTTGGCCTTTAACTTTTGTTTTTTTAAAAATTAAATATGGACATGTTATACAGACAGATATTTTGGTACCTAATAACCTTAGAGCTAATGTAATTTAAAAAAAAAACAAAAACAATATTTCATTTACATTTAAGTACAGTAAAAGTCCTATAATTAGGAATCCTATAATTCAGACTTATTTGATTTAGTCTTAGTTATAGTTATAGGTCGTCTTCCTTTAATTCAGACTACATAGTAGTCTATAGAAATTATAGGAATTTTTCTTGTTACTTATTGCATAATACATTTAGTATTATTACATATTGTTGAATCCGTTCATTTCTTACGTTCCATCATAATACAAAAGGATAAAAATAGTCAAAAACAAAAATAAATGACTGATTTAAAAAAAAAATTATAGACATATATATCGATGGCTTATATGCAATACCGGCTAACTCATTTTTATGTACTTTTCAGGAAACAGTAAAAGTTTATTGTTTTGTATGGCGTATTGAGTTAGCGGATGGTTAAACATTGCAAAAAAAACAACATTTTTAAAACAAACTTTTTGTGATAATATTACCATAGGTGTAGGGTTGTATAAACATCAATTTTATGCAATAAAAAAAAAATCGGTAAAAATTAATTAGCGGGTATTGAATATAAGCCATCGATATGTACATTGTACATATTAAATTTACTTTTACTGTATTGTTATACTCACTGTCAAATATTTCATTTTTGTTATTTCGTTTTTGAAATAAATAAATATTTTTGTACACGATAAAATAATTTTTTTTTGAATTTTCTACCTTAAATATTTAAATTAAAAAGAAAATATTTCATACCATAAAAAATTCCTTTAATTCAGACTTCTTCTAATTAAGAATGACCTTCCCCTCCCCCAAGCCAGTCTGAATTATAGGAATTTTACTGTATACAATTTTTTGGAGAACACATTTTATTTATATTGGGTACATTCAAAAATTAAACTTTTTAGACAAAGATTTAGACAAAGATGTAGGTTTTTTTTAACCTTTTCAGGGACGATTTTTTTTTTTATTTTGGATTTTTTTACTTTTTATTATTTTTATTCTAAAAAGTATTGCTATAACGGTGATTTTGATACGAAAAGCAAACATACGAAACATATGTGTCAATATACCTGAAGAGGTTGTTCGTTTTAGGATACATTTTTGTATTAATATTATTATTTAAAATTAAAAAATTACGTATAAAAAAAAATAATTTGTAAACTTATTTGTAAAACAATTCGAATACAGAAAAACGCCACTGGTCAAATTGATGGCAATCAAAAATTAAATGCAAAAAAAAAACAAACAATATTTAAATTACCAAAATTAACAAAAACTATTGTTGCTATCTTTTGCTAATTTCTACCAAAAATACAAATATTGATGCAAATTATATGCAAATTAGCGTTTTTTGTATTTTTTTTTTGTTACTGGAAAAATGTTCGGTTTGTTATCACTGTCGCCAATGTTTTTTTAATATCTACTAAATAATAATAAAAAAGCTACACACAAAATAATCAAACCAGAAAAAAAAGTCTTTGGGTTGATCGAACCTCCAAAATAAAAATTTCAATTTCAAATTTTCAATTTTATGTTTATTCACTTTAGAATGGAGGATTTTGTTGTAAAGAAAACGAGTAACACTTTTTTTATACGCTTTGTTTCAACCTCACCTTACTTACGTACATATAATATAAAGTTTGTTACCGAGTGTGACCACTACCATCTTATCCTTTTTTTTTTCTTCTTCTTTTTTGTTGTTGTTGTTGTTGTTGTAAAAAAAAAACATTGCCATTTATTTATTTGCCAATATCACGTTGTTTGTATGTACATTTTTTAGTTTTAGTTATGTATACGTATATATGTACGTACATATGTACATAAATAAATAATATGGCGCGGCAATATTACGTATACGTACAAAACGCGAACATAAAACCTTACCGGTTTGGTTTGGCTTTTTGAATTCTATATAATCCATAGGTAGATAATGTAGGTATGTCTGTATGTATATATATTGAGGAAATTGATGACTTAAATTTAAATAATACTCACGTATGTGTATATATATATATGTATGCATATACACGATTAGGTGAACAAATATCTAGTTGGGCGTTTTTTGTTTAATGCAAAGTTTTTACAGATTTTCGATATTGAAGTGAATAATAATAATTTTGCAAATATTTAGTTTAGACAATGTATGTGATACTATCTAATAATTTTAAAATGAAAATGATTTACCATATCCCATACGTAAGTCTAAGTACATACATACTTATTTAGATTACCTGGAATACGATCAATTTTAAGATAAAATTTTATTTTTACAAAAAACTATTTCCAAGACATCACATTGTGTAACTACAACTAGACGTATACTACATTGTATCAATGTATGTGGGTTCAATGCTAATTTGAATGTCAATAACATGATTTGTCTTTGGTTTAGAATTTTTTTTTTTTCTTTTCGATTTTAAAGAAGTAATTTTAATTTGATAGACATTAATGTGATGATTTAATTCCATATTATGCTGACTAGAAAATCACCTCACCTCTTACGTCCTACAATAAAAATTATTGATCATCAAATAACTTTTATTTCCTAGAAATAGCACACAACATAATATGATGGCGATGTTTTTTTTTTTGGATCAATATTTTGGAAAAATGATCTTTGAAGCGATGGCGAAAACAGGGGCGACTCGTGAGAATTATTGATTTTGTTATTGTGGGACTATGAGAAAAATTTGGTATTCGACGAATATCTTGACCATTTTTTTTGCGATTTTTTAAAAAGTGACATAATTTAAAGCTTTCTTAAATATTAAGGATGTGTATTTGAAACTTTGAAATTTTGTAATTTTGTAATTTTTGTAATGTTAAATTTCCAGCATTTTTTGCCAAATAAAATTTTCCACCTTTAAAATTCATTTTTCTCTTATAAACTAAAAATATAAAAAAATATCTCGCTAAATAAATTTATTTTATTATTTTTTTTTGGTTAAAATCTATTGTTCGAAATAGACCTTAAAGGGTTAACTTTTCCAAAAAAATTTATTTGCCAAAAAATGCTGGAAATTGAAAATAATATACAAATACAAAGTTTCCAGACCACATTTTTAAATATTGTATCTTTTTAAAAATCTCAATAAAAAAAAAATGGTTGTTGAACCCCAAATTTTTTTTCTTTCATCCATTTTGATTAGGTCATTTTACCTAAAGGCCTGTTTCCACGCGTTAAGTAATTTAGTAGGTAACTAAATTTAAATTTAATTTTAAGCAGTTAATTTAATGAAATTTGTCCCCACGTCGGAATAAGTATTTTAGTTAAGTTCATAAGTGAAGTGTCATTTGATACGG
>JANSTT010018030.1:0-14966 GCA_026745375.1 Platyura marginata | reverse complement strand
TATATATAGTTATATGTAAGATGAAAGGTTGAAAATAATTAGGTTTAATGAAACATTTTGGAATTTAAATTTCTAAGATTTCTATATACATATATGTATTTGTATATACTGTGGCATCATATGCTTTAAGTATTTCATATATAAATTATAAACTTAATTATACAGTAGGTATAAGTTGTAAATTACTGTGTCAATATAATGTATGCATGAGACAAACTCTCGCGAAAAGTTTTATTAAGACTTCGAAGATCGTTGTCTGGCATTAAGGGAAGATGGAGTAATTATAGAAAATATTAAATTATTTGTATACTAATGGTGTACAATACACATACATTTTCTGAACAACATCAACAACAAAAAAAAATACTCAAAAGACTAACTTTTAATTATTTACGATTTATTTTTCAGTTATATAATTTTATAAATTAATTCTTTTGAAATGAAATACCAAGTTGAACATCAAAAATGTTTGACACAATTAAACTTATTAAACTTCAATTAAAATTTGTAAAATTTTATAATCAATTTAAAAGAGAACAATATGAAAATTATGCTTATCTTCTCCGGTTTTATACAAATTGTAATAATAATTGTAATTCTATTTTTTTTTTTAAATAATGTACTTTTAAGCTCATCTGAATCCTGAAATTATTCTAATTTTTGTGTCAACCAAAAGCAAAACCTTTGATAATGATCATCTGATCATTTAACGTTCTACAAGGGAACATACGTAGATCATCTTCAAAATGTTGCCATATCGTTCTATTCGTTGTCAAGGTTTAACTTTGAACCATCCCATCCATAGAATTCTCTAAGAATTAACAATAAATAAAAAAGCATACATCAAACATACATAAATCATAATAATTCAACGATCATATATATGTGACAGGAATGATGACCGTGTAATATCAAAAATTTCTAATTTATAACTTTTCCCAAATTTTGATGTAGTTTTTATAATACAGGACCTATTAAATGTTCATAAATTTTTTTTAAAAAATTAATTTTGTAAATATACGTAGAACAGAATTTTCATGTTAAAGCTTAAAACATAATATTAGCTTGAAGTTGTGCTAATATTTAATCTTTAAACTCTTTTCTTTTTCTTTTTTTTATTTTTCACTGATATATAATTACATATATTTGTACTTGCTTATATGTATATTGTACAATGTACATATATGCATAAAAATAAAAATACCAATTTCCCCCAAAGAATATAAATGTATTGTCTTTTATTAGGGTATATTTGTACAATTCCACTGATGTATACCTTTGTTTTTCTTATATCCCCTAATTAATTCCGGTTTAATGTCTTGTCGATAAATACTGAGAGTTCGTTCGGGGTTTTTAATGAAATTTTATATCAATTAATTAAATAAACAATAAAATATTGACAAATATTCCATTTATTTGGAGTATTATACCTTCTTAATATAATAATTGCTGGAAACGATATCGAATTACTTGTTTATGAGTAGGCAGTATTCTGTTTATGAAATAAATTCAATATATTTATTTGTTGAAAAATTATATTGTACAAATTAGCTCTATTGTTTGAATAAATTATTTTGATGAGTGTCAGTGATTGTATGTTTATTTTAATTTTGCATGAGAAAGAGAGATGAATGAGTATTGTGTATCTCTGTAATTTGTTTTTCTTATTGATTGAATCATTTTTTTTTAAATTAAAACGTACAAAATTATGAAAACCAAATCTTTCTATATACATATATAACCTGAGCTAAACTTTGAAAACTTCAAACCCGATCTCAATTATAACATTTTTGTGACACGTAATACAAACTTTGAAAGGATGAACAATATTTTTTTTTTTGCAATTATAGAACTTAAATTGTATTAGCAGCCTAAATATTTGATTTTTTTCTATTTCCAGATATATGGCTATAATGAGTCCGTTGCGTCCAAGAATGGGAAAACGGACAACATTATGTATAGCTGGTGCTATTTGGATATTAGGCATAATACTATCAAGTCCAAATCTTTTCTTTTTTACAACGTATAATCAAAAGCTAACGGATGGTGAAATTAGAATAGTTTGTTATTTAGAATGGCCGGATGGTCCAACAAATCACTCACTACAGGAATATGTGTAAGTATAAACAATATTTTTAAAATAATAAATAAATTTAATTTTGTTTTTTTTTCAATTTTAGTTACAATGTTGTATTTATGTTTTTAACATATTTTTTACCAATTGGGTCCATGACATTTACATACGCACGGGTAGGATTAGAATTATGGGGTTCACAAAGTATTGGAGAGTGTACTCAACGGCAACTGGATAATATTAAAAGTAAACGACGGGTGAGTACCTAGTTAAAAATTACAATTTTAAAAATGTTACCTACTTACAACATTTAATTTAATTTCATGATCTTGTGTCCATTTGTATCTATCAAAAAATTAAATTTTATTTAAAATTTTTTTAAATAAATATTAAAGCACAAGATACACCCAAACATCTATACATCGTTGGATTCATATAAGCTTCAGGGTAGTCTTTAGGCTATAATAAAATTATCCGATTTTTGAAAAAAAATTACTGACATGATATTTTTGAACCTTTATTTTATTGAAATATCGCACCCTAACAATAGCCGGTCACCCAAATATTTTTTTCTGATAGATATTCGAAGCAGCTAACTGGAAAAAAATAATTTTCCGAACAATGGTCCCATAATTTAGGAGATATGATTTTTTTTAAGGAACTTTTATCGAAAATCTAAAAAACAATTTTTTTTTCCTTAATTCCATAAATTTTATATTATGTTAAAACAATGAAATATTCATGAATATTACTAAGCGCATATACATATTACATATACGTATATTAAGGATTACTGAAGGGTAAAAAAATCAAACAAAAACAAAATCGGACATTATTGTGAGAAAACAAGGAGTGTATATTTTAATAATTCTCAAAGCAAACAAAGTAAATACAACAAACAAACATTTCTGAGAAATAAGGGCTACATCTAAATTGTTTTTTCATGTTTTTCTATTCAAATAAATTTAAAAAAAAAGAAATTCTAAAAAAAAAATTAAAGATTGTTTCCAAAAATATTGAATTTTTCATTATTAATTGTGTACCTATATAATAATAATAAAATGTAAGTTTTTCAACGCTTTCCGATGTCATTCGTTTCAAAGGAAATGTCAATACATAACGAGAGTTTTATCTAGTGGAATGTTTGCCAACTTTATTTTGAAAAATACCGTCATTTAATGGACTGCTTTGTGTAAGTAAAGTTGAAATGAGAAAACTTGACGTTGACACAATGTCCTTCTGGATCCGAGAATTGCATAAAAACAACATCTACATACCTAAATATATATATATATATATATATACATATAGAGAATATCGTTAAACTGCTTTTATTGTTCACAGTTTTAATTGCATTTTCCTATATATACATAGTCTATTGATGTAATTAAATTGAATGCACAATGAAAAGAAAATTGACCTTTTGTCTTCAAAGTATTTTAATTAGTCGGGCAACGACTTATTCAAATTCAATTAATTGAGAATTTTGGCGATAAACTATGGTTTTAACACTCCATGGAAGAATTGTATTTGTATAAATGGAAAATTGAGTTTGTAAAAAAAGTTCAAGAACGTTGGTGAAATTTCATTAATTGAAATAAGATTCTTTAAATTTAATTTAACTTAACTTAGGGAAATATTCAATTTGACGCCCAGATGCTATGTGGATGGACTGAGCATAAACGTAAAATTTAAGACGAGGTGTTTTTGTTTTCAAGTTCTTTGTAAGGTTTTTTAAGTTTCACGTCATTTATACCCAACGATACGATAAACCAGAACTAACTATCTTTTAATTAAGTTTTCATTCCGAAGATAATTAATTTCAAAAATTTCGATATATTTTCTATTATATTACAAAACATTTCATCACTAATGAATGTAGGGTAGATTCATTAATCTACCTCCAAATTGAAGTATTTCCTATATGTAATTAAAAAATTAATAAGCGTTATTAATATCAAAACAATAAATTAAGCAAGAAATAATTAAAACTGAACAAGATAATAAATTTTCATTTAGATATATTTGGATGATGGGTGGAAAAAAAAGTTAAAATTAAAAATTTGACACAATGTCAAAAATTAATGTCAATAAATAATAATTAGATGAACACCGTTGAAAAACATACAAAATCAGAAAACCTTTTTTCACCCAACTTAAAGCATAATATCAAAGGAAAATTAAAAAACTTTTCTTTAGATATTTATTACAAACAAAAGGCTGTAAGTGATGAAGAAGTTTTCTTTTATCTTTATATATATTATGTACATTCTATACGATGTACATGTATTGTGGACATAAAAAAAGAGTTAGATGGGCGAATATAAAATTAACGGTGCTGGTTTTTACGAGAATTAGTATTAAGTTAACAATTTATCGCTCTTGCTCTTATGTAGGTGAAAAAAATGATTAAAGATATACTTTTTTGAAAAAGAAACATTAAAAGTTGAACAAATAAATATTAAATTTTCTATTTGCTGATTTTTTTTCTTTTTTCTTTTAGATAAATTGATATTGAATGCAAAATGATTAATTTAAGATTGTTGCTAAAATAAAGGTTATATGGCCTTACAATCACATAAAGATTCTGAGTTATTTTTTTGTACATAATTCCATAGAGAAATATTTTTGATCCCTAATCTAATTTTTGATATTTATGCCTCTGCTGATTAAGTATAGGAAAATTTAAATATTAAGAAAATGATTTAGATTCACAACTACTGCTTCCAATGGAAATATCTCTACTAAGATTAAGTTAACAAATGTTGCTTTAATTAAATTTTCGTTATTTCATCCCAAAATTCAATTTTAATTAAGTGCGCTATAGTAATTGAACAAAACATTTTTAGTTTATGAAAATTTCGTTCGTTTACTTTGCATTTTCATTTTATTTACGATTGTAATAGGTGTCAGAGCTTTTATAATGCTTTTTGGCGACTAATCAAAATTTATTAGAGCATAGGGATATATTTTGATAATGAAAATGTGATTTTAATTAACAAACTCCCAAGCGAACAATAATGAACTTGAAAATGAATATCGATGGCAGTATTACCATACGTATAACATTTTTAATTAGTTAAATTTGTTTTTTTAACCTTTAAATTAAATTAAAGTATGTAAGTAATGGTCTATTGGTTTGTATATCATTTATTGTCTATGATGAGTTTTTAAGTTGTTTTTGTATGAATACAGAACTAATGATTTGTACAATAATTTTAGTTAATTCAAACAAATGGGCAATCTGAATACAAATTGTATACGAAAAATTTAATCGAATGAACATTCTCATGGGCACAATTAAACTTGTGTTAATTAATTCAAACAAATACGGAACTGTTTAATCTAACAAAATTGATGTCAGCATTTTAATTGAAAAATCGATATTTTATTTAGACAAATTGAGAGGAAAACTTAAATTTGTTTTTGTGGAAACACAATATTTGTTGTTTAACTGTTAGTTAAAATCTCTCTAAAGGGATTTTTTTTATTTACATTTTTTGTGTTCTTCTAATTTTTATAGTTAATTAATTATTGTCTACATGCGTGTAAAAGTTCCGACATAATGAAAACCAATCCAACTATTCAAGTAAGTCTAGTGCCACCGATGAAGAGACAAATTACACATCCTCATAACGGCTTATATTAATTGTTGATTCAAAGATTGAACAACTACCAAATGATTTGATTATTTTTATAAAAAAAAAATCGAAAATAAGTAGGTGCCATGAAAAACTTTTTCTCGACAATTAAAAAAAAAAAAAAACATAAAACGGTCAGTCTTAGTTAAATATGACAAAAGAAAATATTTTTTCAAGGGTACAAGTAAACAAAGCGTTATATATGTTAAAAAATACCAAGAAAGGATTGTAAATATTAGCATATCTCTTAACTCCTTCAGGATACTGTAAACTTTTCATATATATATATGTATACATATATAATTTAAAGGATCAAGGAAATCAACATAATATGGTACGCAAACAAAGTCTTCTATTGTATACATAAATAACATAAGAAGTGTTGTCTTCTTGTCAAGATTTGTATTTTATTTTCTTAATATTAAATAAATTGTTAGGTGAATATTTGCTTTAACAAAATATATGCCATAAATATAAAATGGAGAAGAGACCAATATTAGATTATGAAATATGAAAGAATTATCTCGAAAAACATAAGAAAAGAAACTGAAACTTTTGTTTACGGTAATGTGTCCATAATTTCGCACACATTTTACTATTTCACCTCTAACCCACTTCTGACAATAGAAATTATTAATAATTTTTTTTTTGTATTAATTGAAAATATATAAATCCCACAATTATGTACATCAAATATAATTAACAAAATATAACGAGCGTCTTTATTTCCGGATATTTTAATTCTTCAATCAACAAACCTACATTATATAAATTATGTACTATTATGCTTCATGCAGTAAGGTCAAATTCTTTAGTATACATATTATGGATAAGCCTAAGAACTACTTGTAAATTTTCTTATGTTCTGCCAAAAAGTTATTTTAATGTAAAGAAAATCATTCAGGCATTTGGAAATTTCTTTATTATTGTATATTCGAGCATATAGATTTATAATGGCATCCTTATTCTTAGAGCAATTTTCATTGAGTATAATTTTACCAGAAAATGTGTCAGCTTATTCCGAATAGATGATTTTTGGTTAAATTTACCAATATCGCCATACTTGGTACAATATTTAAACATAATAGAATTATAGACGTTTTCTTATAATACTAGAACTTTTGCAATTTTCCAGTAGATATCTACATAAGTCTCAAAATTATTTATTCAAAATATATAAGATTATTATATTTTAATGATATATCAAATTTTATATAATTTAAAGGTTGTCAAAATGATGATGGTTGTTGTGCTCATATTTGCCGTATGCTGGCTACCATTTCAAATATATTTCATAGTTACCTCATATTATCCAGAGATTACTAATTCACCATATATTCAAGAGATTTATTTGGCTATATATTGGCTGGCAATGAGTAATTCAATGTATAATCCAATCATTTACTGTTGGATGAACTCCAGGTAAGCAATCGAAAACATATTTGAGTAAATTTAATAATTGTTAACAATTCTCATATTAATATAGGTATATACTTATAGTTAGATAGATAAGAAGATACAAAACAACTAATAAGAGTTAAATTTATTACGTAATTGACAGAATTAATAAATACTTATACATGAAGTGGTCTTAGGAAAATTACGTAATTAGCTTTTATTACCATCCAATTACATTACATATGTACAGATTATATAAAAACTGGTAATTAAGGACCTAATTATTTTTTAATTCCTTTTTAGTTCTAACTGAACTTATGTCTGAAATGCGATACACAATATCTACACATTTCAATATCTTCTCAATCTTCTTGACACTGATACACAATTGATAAATATTGTTAAGAATCCAAGGTCCCCTTTTAGCAATGAATTAAGGTGGCCTTACACAATCAAGCAAAATTAGAATTTTAGGGTGTAGACAATGTTCTATTCTGTTTCTTATTATAGATCAATTAAAATGTGTAACTTCTGTAGCAAAATTAATTAAAAACTTTTTCGCCAAAACTTTATAATTTAAACCAAAATCAAAACTTTAATTCAAATTAATTTCGGGCATCATTATTATTCATTCATAGAGAAATATTGAATTTTGACTACAAACAACTGATTATATAGAAAATTATGTTGTGTCTATGCAGAAGCCACAATTATATAGATAGCGTCAAAAGCAAATATAAGCCTCAGTAAGCACATCGATAATTTCCATTATAGAAATCATTGTAACATGAATAATACAATGATTATTACCACCAATTAGATGAGTTATCCCAAACAACTTCATTGGGGGCGATTCCCTTGAAATTGGTGCAATTTGTTTAGATTATTTTTGGGAGAACAGTGATAAAAATGCATAATGTTGGTTAATTTGAGCCTATATTGTACACGAAAATATGACTAAACTGAGATGTGGTGAAAACAAAAATACCAATTCTATAAAATTCAATTCATTTCTTAGTTTAATATAAATTAAATTCCTGGCAGACGCCAATTTGTTTTTATAACATCAGATTTTATTTGCAATCTTTACGGTCTGGTATGAAGCTTTCAACGCAATTAATCTATCTTTTACGATTGACGTTTCCCAGGATAACGTATTTATTACTCGTGTTTTCCCCCCATTAAGTTTCATTACATTCAATGTCACGTTTATGTCATGCACTTTTGTTTCAACATATTATACCGATTTTTACCTCAAATATATTACATATACACATGTTAGTGCATGAACATGATACAATGGTTACATGTTCTATTGTATTGTATTGTACCGATCACGAACTAGTATTACATTTGAATTTCATTTTCTATTGGAAAATACTGATTGATTGAAAATGTAGATTTTCGTTCACATATATCTAAATGAAAAACAGCAAATTAAATACATAGTAAAATTGCGTTCAAAGGATACAAGAGATTAAGGATTATATCAATATATCGGTAGAGGTTGTGATGTTTTGTGGTATTTATATTGCCTAAAGTTTTATTTTCATAGCTTCATCTTGTAGATATGTAGATATTATATTTACCTAGATTGAAATTCGTTTATTTTACATATTCATGAGCAAATATAACATATTTGGAGTTTATGTACATATTTTAATCCGACAATATTCGAAACGCCTGAAAATAAACATAACGTTTTTAATTGATTTGTTTTCCATGTACATGCGGGTAATCATGAGGCCGTCTCTCCATATACACGAATTTTTTTTTTCTGATAGCTAACTGAAAGAAAACAGTACTCCAAACAATCGACCCGTAGTTTAGTAGATGTGATTTTTTTAAGGATCTTCTATCGAAAATCTAAGAGATATCTAAGGGAAAATTGGTAAAATCTGAACAAACAATTTTTTTTCCCAATTCTAATAAATTTGATCGTAAAATTAATAATCCTAACGTCATTCATCGATTTGTGAAGATTTCAGGTGATTTGTATAGAATTTCACATGTATTTCCACACATTTACTATGACACTCTGAAAATGGCTTAAATTCCAATCAAAAAATGAAAACTAATATTGAAAACTTCAAAATATTTACAAAACAATTAAATAGGCCCAGATCTATTTCCTCGTTGGATTTGGAAAATGTAGCTTTAATTTACTGGCAGTCGCGATTTTACTGATATGACGTTAATATACGAAATAATATTTCTAAATGTGCAATTTCGATGCACTTTGTATAATATACAGAAACTGTATACATACAAATTAAATTAAAGCAATTTCATCTTCTAATTTAATCTTTCAATTCAAAAGCAAACACAAAATAGAGAGAGATCAGACTCTGAAGTATCCATTTATATTGGATACTTTATTGCTTATTGAAATTTGAAATCAGCTCGTTGAATGCCATTCATATGCAATTCATAACAGTAAATCAGAACATATAGATATTAAGACTCTTTGCACAATGTACATATATATCTACAATTCATATTAACTTGGATGATGATTATTGTATACGATAGTAAAGTAAACAGTAGTCTAAACTAATATATCCCAACATAAACCACATCTATAATACAGAGAATATTGTATATATTATATTTATGGTAAAGAAGTCTTATCCCTTCGTCAAATCTCATGATTATTTTTATCAAAATATATTATAGAGGAGATTACCATCGTTCTGCACAACATTTTCATATTTTATGCATAGGGGAAAAACATTTGAGATACGACATAAAAGCTCAAACAAATTCATTTGCAATGCTTCTTGTTCGCTCAAAGGAAATTGCTCTACTCTATTTAAGTGTTTGAACACATGTTAGATAAACATAACATTATATGTATATGTATGTAAGTATCCATTTATTATATTATGTACATAGAATTGCATAATACTTTTGGTTTATGATCAATACAGTTGAGTTCCTTTAGAAATTCAATCAATGTGCTGTGCAGCCATTTTTCTAATATCGTAGACAGAGCGAATTTAAACGAATTTAAAATGAATTCATAATTTATTTATCAGCCATCAACACCCAATACAAGTAAAGCTCCATGACGTTGAACAGTTTAAAGTGAGATCTGTTCGATGTGGAAGCGGTAAGCATAGAAATGCAGGAACTTTCACCGAACTAAGAAAGATGGCTTCTTCAAATTATTCATATGTAATGTTCTGGTTTCCTAAATTTTGAGAATATTCACAGCAATTTTGAGGTCTTTTCGATCGTTTTTCGGAACTTTTAAAATTAGGATTTAAACTAAATGGGACAATTTTAGATGAAAGTAAATTTTTTGGGACTCAATTTATTTTGGGCTCCAGTATTTTTGGAACTAAATTTATGAAAAGAATGAGTGTGAAATACTGAATTATATTATGATATCAGATTTGGACGTATTTTATTACAAAAAATATGCCCATAACGAATCTATGAAAAATCGACTTAAATCATAGATTAGATTCTTAAATTACGATTATGTACCTATTACCATTTTTTATTAAAAAAAAACGTAATTAATTTCTAGATTTCGACGGGGATTTAAGCAATTTTTCCGTTGGTGCCCATTTGTTCATCTTACACCAGAAACACTACAGCGAAGAGAAGTTGTCACATCCCGATACTCATGCTCTGGTTCACCAGATCATCATCGGATTGTAAGAAATGGTAAGAATATTTTTTTTTTTTACAAATACCAACACAATATAGGTAATTTCAATAATTATGTAAGAATTTTCTTGCCAAACATAATTTTCTAATAATGACACGGACTGATTTAAGTGAATACTTTAAAAATATTTTAAAGAAAACCTACAAAACTTACCACTGAATTTAATTAAAAAAAAACCCAAACCAAAATCAAAAACAACACTCCTTCACACATTAATGTTTCATGGAAAGATTTTTTTTTCGTTCCGTCTTTTGAAATGTTAGTCTTCGCCATAATTAAATTACGAAACATTGAAACGTTACACAGCTCTACAACGGAATATATATTTATGCGGAAAATCTTGCAATCTCAGCATAAGAAAAAAAATTCTTGTCTCAAGTTTACAGTACTTCTTATATAAGAGAGGTATTTTTTCGACTTTTTTTTTTCTTGTCGCAAAAAATAGAAGAAGGGTTGTTTTTTTACCGGCTATGCGATATTTACATAAATTTTTTTTTCGATTCTCTTTTCTTGAAAATTAAAATCATTATTACTACTGATTTATTCTAAATGAAAATTCAACAAAGGGAGTTATAAAAAGGATGACTTTTTTTTACTTGAATTAAAAGTTAAGCAATAACAAAATTCTTGTTTTTCATTTACAAAATTTAAATTTTGTGATTATTTTAATTTGTAGATTACATATTTCAATTAAATGTAAATTGACAATTAAAGAGCACGCCATATACAAATAATAGTTATACTGCTTACCTGTAGAATTTCTTATTGTTTTAATTAGTCATCGATTTTCTTTTAATATTTTTTAATTTAAATTTTTTGGTAAAAAGTTATATAAAACTATATGCCGACTGCACACCATAACTATCAAAAGAAAATTTTCTTATCTACTTATATCATCACTTTTTAAGTTTTTTTTCTTCCATTCTCTTTTTATTAAATATTTAATTTTTGAATGGTTTTTGTTCGGTTATTTTTTATTTATGCACACAAACTATTTTTTATTTTTTTAGATACTGAAAGATCTTTTTTGTATACCTGCCCAGGATCACCAAAACATCATCGCATGTCACAAAGTGGTGAGTTTAATTTTTATTTTGGTGTTTTTTTGTTTTTGTTTGTATTTTTCTTTTACTTTTGCACTAAAAACTCTTTTTTTTTTTAAACTAATATTCAATTGTTGCTTATCATTAATAATTCTTCATTTATGAACACTATTTTTGTCTACACACTATGTCCTCCTGGATTGTCTTGTAAATAAAACCTTTGAACTTATATGTCATTGAAATTGGAGCTAATTTCTTGGTATTTACATAATCGGTAAAATCAACTAATTATTGTACTTCGGGTAAATGTTCTTTCAACTTATGTCTGTTTTATCTACATTTATGTAATTGAAAATGCAGTTGAATTGTCAGAAATATCAATGTGTTGTTCAAAAAAACAAAAAAAGGTAACATCAAACAAAAGATGATAAATTAATAAACTCAGTAAATATGAATTTATGTAGTAAATTTTCTATAATTCTACTGCTTGTGATTATTAAAAATAAAGGGATGTTAAAAGGATGTCTCTATACTCCTTTAAAATTGCTTAGTTTTTGTATGGAGACGACTTGTAGAAAATTTAAGACAATATGTATGGTAAGAGATCTTATAAAATTCTCTAGCTCTAAAATCGGGGTGATTGGTTTTCTTTCCCAATGATTCCTTATGTAAATATATAATGCAATTGAGTTTTATTATCAAAAATGGAGTTTTGCAAAAATTATTTTTTATGTTTTATACTTCATTTATATATATGTTTTATTGTTGTTTCTTTTATACTTACTTTCAATATTGAAGTTATATTTTTATGTTGCTAATTGATTTCTTATTTTGTGGACTTTATTTATAAAATGGAAGAATTTTTGGATTATGTAATTGTGGAAATTGTAATGTATTGTTATTTGCTTACAGATTGTTATTATTTGCTGCAGTTCACGCGAGCTGAATATAATGCTACATTGCAGGGGCGGAAAATTATTCCCTCCAAAATGACTAAAATTTCTTAATAAATATATTTAGGGAAAAATAAAGAAAATGATATAACAATTATAAAAAGTGTAATGTAATTTTTTTTTTTAAATATTTTTGTAATTCTTTCAAAATCTTCTCTGTATAATAATTATAATTAGATTAATTTAAAAAAATTAAATTTTTAAAGTCCACAATATAAAAAGTTTTTTCTTATAGTAGCTTAAATAGTAGATTCTCTAGAGGTCTCTAAAAGGAAGATCATCAGTATTAATGGCGTTTGTTCGGCCTGATGACATCAATTATTTAAGAAAAGAAAAAAAAAATTAACTAAATTAGAATGAAAGTATTAAAGTGACAACAATACATTCTTTATAAAAACTAATATGACCGATGAGTTAAATTTACATTTTCCAAATTATGTGGTCCAGAAGATTTATGTTCCACATATAGAAGACCGAGAATTTAAATTTAATAAGCACAAAATATTTTTTGCTCTTTCTTGAGTATAAATTTTCATCTTTGTGCTTTCCGAAAAGAAAAAAAAATCCCCCATTGCACGAAATTCTTTCTAACCCAGCACGAAATAAAGGAGATTTCATTAAATGAGTCTGTCTATCTATATATATATTTGTTTGGGTTATGGTGTTTAATATATATAGATAGATAGATACTCCAAACTCCACTCGTATCATATCAGTCGTTAACTACACATTATCCTTTTTGTTTCCTTTTGCCCGAACAGAAAACTTCAGATACGTAATGAGTTGATTTAATCGTCCGTTAACAATTTTTAAAATTGTGTTTTTCCTCTTGTCATTATCTAAATCTACATACACATTATATATACAGGGTGGCAAATAAATTTTTTTTTATTGAAAAAATACTTTCAAGGACAATAGATTTTTGTGCTGTATTGCTTTTTCGCAGCATATTTTCTATTTTACAACAATAATGTTAATCGAAACAAGTTCAGTATGTTAAACTGACTCTGAAGTTTTCGGCTTTCTTCAAAGTTTTTTCTAAAATAGTAGGCACACATACCTGGAACAAGCAGTCAAAACGATAGATACGATACGTACGTACGAACGGATGGAACGGTTGGACAGGAAGACGGACGGATTAACGGACTATGAACAAGCGGATGAATAAACGGATGGATAGTCGGGAAAAACTAAAATCTTTAACATCTTTAATTACGTGCTCCTACGCATAAATAAATAAATTCCTAAAAAGAATCTGTGTCATCCTCGTATACTTGGTCTAATCACTTTTCTCCTGAAAAATTTCTTTATTACATTTCATTCCACTTCGAAACACATAATTAATGTAGGTAAAACATGCTGATGCTGAATATTTTTCTCTTTAATTCAGATTATCCGAACTAATTAGCTTCTTTTTTTTTACTGTTTTTTCAAGCAAATGCAACAGGTTGTCATGACTTTAATTGAGTAACGGTTGTCCGCGTAAAATTATTTTCATCGTTAATTCTATTTACTCGGCTAAAAAAACCCTAAACAATTCATCAAAAATCTCACTTGCTCGTAATTCTTTCAAAAAATATGATTTAATGTTGTAAAATTAGATTTTTTTTTTTTTTGCTTATACACTCCAGAAAGAATTATTTTCTGCTTATTAGTGCAATGTCAACAAAGAAAGATACTCCGAGGAAAATGTCATTTATATTTTAAATTGGACGTTGTTTATATTGTAAATAATATATGGAATGTTTTTCTATACCTTGCCTAACCTAGCTCCGCCTAGCTATATAATACGAAACTGTATCCATTTGTTTTTACTTTTTCTTTTCTTTTCGTTAGTATTTTTGGTTTTTTTTTGTTTTTTTTTTGTTTTCTCACTTTATAAGGAATTTGTCCTTGCTTGTCGTTTCCACACTCGTAACTGATGATAAAGGTATGGGGAAAATTATGTTATAAACCAAACAAAAAGAAAAACTCCTAATCTATTTGTTGAATCTGATAGTGACATTGATGTTTTTTTTCGATTTAGGTGGGTTAATATCAATTTCTTCCAATTTTTTAGTAATAGAAAACCAAGAAATTTGTAATGGAGAGAGAGTGAGAATTACATGTTATTCAATTTATATGGCAAATACCACGATTGAATTGAAGACAATGAAACCTAGATATATACCTAAGTAT